>CM037931.1:956030-1076487 GCA_021346845.1 Apeltes quadracus | reverse complement strand
AGCTCTCACCCTGGAATCGCCCCGAGTACAACACTGCATGAAAGGAGAGACGAACAGCAAAGCAAATATTCAACATACATAGTGATTTTTGCTTTCTACTTGTTTACGACACTGTAGCTTTAAGTTGTGAATCCAGTAGGTTGAATAACAACGTCCGGTGGGCGTGGTTACAATAGTTACATCGGTGGGCGTGGTTACAGAAGTTAAGTTTCACTTTGCTCCTCGTGACGCAGTTCGTTTTCCTCCAACGCAGGTATTGTTGCTGTTATTACTTGTTACTGCGTGTTTCACACATCAAATCTACTCTACATATTCTCACCGAGCTGCTGATCTTCTGTTTTAATGCCAAATGGTTTAAATTGGATAGAATCGATCTGCTTCTTTCACTAAGAAAGAGTGTGAAGGTCGATCCGCTCCGCAGCTGCTGCTTCATTTCCGCTTATTTCATAAATGTTACGTTCTAACTTGATCTCTAGCTTTTAATGTCCGAAATGACGGGAACTTTAAACGGATTATGAAACAATGAATATAAATGTGAATGATGTAAGTAGACCATCAGAGAGAAGATGGAGTGTTTCTATTCACCGAGTGATCGTTTCTCTTCCGCTTCGAAGACGATAAAAAGTCTGTTGATCGGAGAGAAGACGATTCTTCAACAACCACCATCATAATAATAATGATAATAATAACAGATTTCGTTATATAACACATTTAAAACCGACATTAAAGGTGTCGATCCGCTCATTTCCAGACTGTTTTACGGTGGGAGGGGGATTGGGTGCCGCTACCCCGCTTGTCCACACGGAGGCGCCAGAATCTACAAAACATGAACGTAAACACGTCCTGTGTGGGTCACTATCGTCCTTAAAATATATAACTGAGAAAAACTAGCTCAGACACTGAGTTGAACCATTTTGGCACTCAGTCATCATATTTCTTCACAAGATGTTATTTGCCAAATTGTTTTCTCCTCCTTGCATCATTACATCACAATCTGGGTGGCTCAAATGAAAATGGAAAAATACTTAAATGTAAAACAAGCCGGTTGAACTATCAGAGACAACCAGCCGCAGAGAGGGCCATGTCCAGAGAGGACCATGTGCAGAGAGGACCATGTGCAGGGGGGACCATGTGAAGAGAGGACCATGTCCAGAGAGGACCATGTGCAGAGAGGACCATGTGCAGGGGGGACCATGTGAAGAGAGGACCATGTGCAGAGAGGACCATGTCCAGAGAGGACCTTGTGCAGAGAGGACCAGGTGAAGAGAGGACCATGTTCAGGGGGGAGGGACCCAGATGTGCTCCCCTTTGGGAGGGCTCTTGGTCTCCCGGACTAATGAACCACTTTACTCCTCATTGTGAAGAGAAGTCGCCGCCCGCCCGAGACGTCACAAGACAGAAAACAAGTGACCAGACGTGGGCAGATGACACCATTAACCTTTGACCTCTACTCAATAAAGAAATCTGTAATGAAAGAAGGAACGTCTGGCTTATGTGGAGGAAAACACACACACACACACATTCATAATGTTTAGGATCTGCTCTTCTGATTGGAGCTGCTCATGAAAGTCATCGACAATGTGTGGAACCTCATCATTCTTCTCACCACTCACACATATGTTTGAATTATCAGTCAAAACATTGAGATGCTTTCATAGTGATTTCAGTAACAGCATGTTAGTTTCTCATTAGATCTGGAGTATGTCTGAGAAGAGCAGCTCAAGAGAAAGATGGGCATGTGGAGAAGATCAGTGAGTCCTCATTACTTTATAATTAACTTTAATTGATCTGATTTCTTTTATAATGTAATATTTTCCTGTCTTGTCTACCAGAAATATGAGAACCCTAAAAGCCCCAGTTGCAGTGGCTCTCTTAACGACCCGGAGGGGGAGACTTCCGTCCGTCACCATGGAAAGACACCGCAGCAGTAAGACACTTTTAATCACCATAAAACGCAACTTCATTCAGACTCTCCAAAGGGTCGCTCGGCGTTCTGAGCCCGCTGAACGTGCACAATAAACACAAAGTATCTACCACATAGCATCAATACATTTGTGTATTCAGTGTGTAAATACAGAGAAAGGTCGTGTTTCTGTTACTTGACGATGACACTTTGGTATCACCACAGGGAGCAGCTCCTATGAAACAGGTCGACCCGTTTTCTAGAGGTCCACAGTAGAAGAAAGGCTCTGGAGGGACGACCCCCCCAAAGTGAGCTGAAGATGGATGGAGACGTCGCCATGGAAACCTTCTGCGCCTAATTCAGACAAGTTTATTTAGCACTTGTCGTCTGCTGCTTCCTGTTTTGTTCATCTTGCTTCCTGTTGATAATAACCTCTTTAAATATGTTTTATTTAGTGGAACTTCAATAACGATACAATATGTGATTTTAATACATATAGTAGGAGTCTTTGTCCTTTACAGTTTATTTTTCCATCAATACATTACAGCAATGAAATCACTGGATCTTTGACTTATTGAAGCGAACACGCCCAAAAGATAATCAAGATCGACAATTATTAAACCTACTCTGTTACAAGTTTGGCAGATGACCGAGTTGTAATCAGAACAGACAAAGATGATTAATATGCGGGGGCCCTGCTGGCATCAGATGATTATTTTTATTTATATAGTATGTGAAGCTGGTTGGACTTAACGAAGAAGCTTGTTGTGAGTTTTTTTTAATATCAATCTCCCTCTGACTGAAGCTCAGATGCTTAATTTGGGCTTTCAAGTTAATCTTCTTGGGATAAGAAAAAAAAGAATAAGATAAAGTAAAAATAGAAAACTACACATGTTAATATGGAGGTAAAAGTTACAACATACTAGATTGTTGCTCACTGTTACAAACTTGCCAGCTCACTAAGTCTTGGTCTTTACTTTCTGTGCATTATATTTGTAACAAATACATGCAAACTAAACATGGTGAAAGAAGAAAAAAGAAATATAAATCTAAATCAGTGTTTTCTGAATAGTAATTTGTTGTATTTTCCGCTCATTGAACGTTACAGTACAGTGACTAGCAGGGACATAAGAAGTGCTGTTACATAAGTGGGGGATTCCGTTGCCGGTGTAAACTCGTATGACTTTGTGCTTATTCTACATTTATCTGACTTCCAACGTGATGCTATCAGACTTATCAGCCTCACATTTCTGAAAATGTCCCCACGCGTCCCATTATTAGGTCAAATAATCAACACCGGGACAACATGTCACCCCCCCTGCGGCGCGAGTTGGTCTCGCCCGGGACTCCACAGCGTTAACTTAAACGCACATGTCGGGTGTGTTGTGCTGAGGATTGTCGCGTTGCTGAGGCGTTTAGTGAAGCGTTGTTCCGGTACCGGCCGCGCTCTTCCCCCCCCCCGGTACCGGCTGCACGTTGACGGCACCGGAGACGATGCGATAAGTGTCCCCGCACACGAGAGACGCCCCGCGATTCACTTTTAGTGCAGAAAACGCTCCCGGTGCAGCTGACGGTCACCGACCACCGGCCTGAAGGTATGTGACACGCGGGGGGTTTTCAACTCCCCGGGGTGCCGCTTTGACTGCTTCACACGTGTTACGTCATCTACGTGTCCGTTACACACACGGGTTACAGTGTGTGTGTGTGTGTGTGTGTGTGTGTGTGTGTGTGTGTGTGTGCGGGCTAACAGCGCCCCGTTAGCATCCCGGTCCCTCAGCTGTCAGCGTGTTAGCAGCTAGCTGACGCGTCATTTTAAATGAACCGCGTGACGCAACGTGACGTAACGCGGGGCCGTGGCTGCCAACTTTGACCCCGCAGAATGACGTCGCTGCTCGGCTCGCTGGGGGGGGGGGAGGAGGAGGAAGAGGAGGAGGAAGAGGAGCCCCCCCCGTGTGGCTGCCACGTAGCTACCCGGCAGCAGAGCGCAGTGCTGCAGTGTACAAGTACCTCAATTATGATGTACTGATGCATAATGGCACAGGTGGTAGTACTCCGTTACACGTAAAAGACTTGTATTTTGGTATGAAAGTGCTCTTATCTAAATATACTGAAGGTATCAGTGACACACGGTAGTAATACTGCTGGAAGTACACAAGTCTATTTTAGAAGTACTTCTGTCACAATGTGCTGAAAGAACCCAAAGTGAAAGTAGCAGTAGCACACTGTGTCCTCTGTTACCAGTAAAATGGATGTATTTGGAATATCAGCTTTGGTATGAAAGTATTTCAATCAGAATAAATGCTGGAAGGCAGCAACAGCACAGAGTAGAAGTACTCTGTCAGACGTACATGTTGTTCTTTAGGTACTTCATGTGTAAAACCACCAACTCCAGATGTGCTTTAGTTGACTGTTGTTCTAAATAACCTTAAGACTTGTCCATTTGTAAACTAACTACAGCTGTGAAGCAGAGTCATTGTAGTATTCCAGGAAGTACTAAAGTTCAGTTGAATATACTGAGGTACGTTAAACCTCTGGGATACATAAAGTCTTTGTTTTCCCATCAGGCTTTGCGGCTCGCTCAGCGCCACCATGAGCTCCAAGGTGTGCAAGAACTGCGGCGGCTCGGACATCGACGTGGACCATGCCCGCGGCGACGCCGTCTGCATGACCTGCGGCTCGGTGCTGGAGGACAACATCATCGTGTCCGAGGTGGAGTTCGTGGAGACGGGGGGCGGGGCCTCGTCGGCCGTGGGGCAGTTCGTCGCTGCTGACGGTGAGCGGGGGACGTGGGGGGGGGCATGGGAGTACACGATGGAGGTACTTTACCAGTATTTGTGCGTTCATCGTGAGATGTTTTTGACTTCGTGTAAATGGATCATTGTATTGAAACGCTTTAACATAAGGCATTAAAAGTCAATCAATTGGTTCATTGCTTATCAATAAGAGGGAGTTTGGAGTCGTATGTCCGTCTACAGCTGCAGATGATCTTCTGGCCTTCGGCCTGCAGGACGTCTCTCCTGCTGAGGCTGCACGCCGATAGTCGATGTGTTGTCGTCCACTAGAGGGCGCTGTCTGGGAACAACACTCAGCTCAGCTTTTATTAACACTAAATTAGTATATTATTTTTATACAATATGTATTTTTAAAAAATTATTTTATCTTTTTCATTTTATATATTCAGATTTGAGTACATTTAATAAAAGAATAACAATTCATTGAAGAAATGGAAACGGATGATGAATTATTTTAATAACTTGAAACAAAAAGGAATTCATTGTCCGGATCTTAAAGTTGGTTAAAGAGCTGCAGCTCCAGATTATTTTTATTAATTAATCCGTGTCTATAAACATTAAATTAACATTAATGTAAGTGGAAACACGGCAAATTAAGTTGTAACAGTTACCTGTTATTTCATTTCATGACCTTGTTTGTCTGAAACTTGAATGTTTTTATATCTAAAATGAGCCCATTAGGAAGAACACGTATCTACTGACATAAATCTGCCTTTCTTTTTTGGATTTGTTTTTAAGTTTTTCATATTTTATTTATTTACACATAAGATGTCCCGCGTCTTCGTCCTGATGTCTGATCTTTGTTCTCCAGCTGGAGGCGTCAACCCGTCCTTTGGGGACAACCACTTCTCTGGGATGGGGAGGGAGTCCCGCGCTCAGACCCTGCAGAAAGGTGGGTGGCCAGCAGAGGGCGCCACAGCCTTTCCCCTGGTGTTCATCATGGACGTTTACGTGTCATCATGGATTGAGTGGAATATCTTTACCTCGAGTATCTTACAAGAAAATAATTTGTAGTATTGGGTGAATGTTGAGGTGAAAACTTTTTTGTGTTGCGTGTAATAACATAATTATGCAGTTTTTTAAATTTGTTATTAAACCCACGGGTCCGTTTCAAGTAGGAGGTTTAACAAACTGACTTTCCTCACGGCTCCGCATAGCAGCTTACTAATACACTCTGATGTAAAGCGTAATGCTCAGCACAAAGAATGTGCTGGGATGTGAGTGTGTCCACGATGGGGGACGTTCGGTTATGAGGACGGGTGAGCTTATGTACATGTTTGAAAACTACTTGTTTGAACGGTATCGTTTATCTGGAAATGAAACTGAGCTGAAATCCGCCTGGTAGAGTAATGAATGAATGAGGAAATGAAAGCGTGCTGTGTGATTGGCTGGCTGCTGTCAGGGGGAGGAGCCTGTGAAAGAAACCTCAAGGTTTATTGAAGGTAACCTGCTCCCGACCAGGTGAGGTTCACCGGCTCCAGTTACCATGGCTACTGACGCTGAGCTTTAGTTTCCTCGCTTTCTGAAACTGTCAAACTTGAGTTTCCACTAAACCTGCTTCTTGAAATGGACCCCAGGCGTGTTTGTCAGTACACAAGCACGTGTGCGAGCTTGTGTACTGACATATTGTGCGTGTGTTGTGGTCGCTGCATTAAAGACGGTTCTGTAATTGTTGTTTCTAAAAGGTCACCTGGTTAAACCTCGTGCACCTTTTTAATGTGTTTGAGTGCGATTCTGACGCGTTTTGTGTGGTTTGTGCGTCCCTCCCCAGCAAGACTCAACATCAACACGCTGGGCCACCAGCTGCAGATGAACAAACACTGTCTGGACACGGCGCTGAACTTCTACAAGATGGCGCTGATGAAGAACCTGACGCGCGGACGCAGGAACGGCCACGTGGTCGCCGCCTGCCTCTACCTGGTTTGCCGCACCGAGGGAACGCCGCGTATCCTCCATGTGTGTTTAAGCTTCTCAGACACTGAGATTTATTATTAATAATAATATTATCATCATCATCATCTAGTAACTGCAAAAGTATAGAATGAGATAATGAATGACGTCCTCTGGCTGACTTCCCTTAACCGGCTCCTCTCAGACATGCTGCTCGACCTCAGCGACATCGTGCAGGTGAGCTCATCGATTTAAACGTCTCGTTTGAGTCATGTGACTTCATCCGAAGTAAAGATATACATTTTGTATAGTTCTGCACTTCACACTGATGAGAAACTAATTACATTTACTGCAAATCAACCTATTATAGGAGATGGAAGATAACCTTGAGTTCACTCCCACCCACATTTCCCATAATGCACCTCTGCTGGCAAACCGCTCGGCCGGCTGCATCCAGACTTCAGGTCGTGTGTTGTGATAAATTTAGAACGCCTGCATATTGAACCGATGCTCGGTGGCTCGGGGGTGCGGCCACATTTCTCAGTCCCAGCTGGTCATGGGTGTGGGGGGTATTTTTATGCACCCAGCTGCCCTGGAGGAGCCGGACCCCCCCCCCGCCCCCCGTAATGGCCCCCCCCCCGGCATGAGGAGGCTGGGAGGGGACTCTGGGTGGGTCTCCTTATGGATCCAGTCTGCATTGTTGATGATCGAGGAGTGGAGAGTAATCAGATCATGTTGGTTTCATTTACACGTTTAACAGATGGATCATCTGTGTCTGAGGACTCGAGCTTCCTTTTGGGCGTCTGAAGAAGCTGCTCTTGAAGTTTGTTTCTGGATTTCTGCAATAATATCAGCCAGTTTGCATATAAATTCATTGCTGGAATCCACTTCCCAGAATAGCAGAGGAAGCATCTGGCCGACTCCAGAGGGGGCCGCTAGAGTCTGTCAGTCTGCCCCCCCCCCTTCACCCCTTGGAGGTCTGAAGGAATGACAGACATGTGACCCGGGTTCATGACCCGCTGTCGCCTGCTTTATGCCCCCGGTCTGGACTCCGGGCTGCGATGATGCTGATTTGTGGCGAGAGTGATGGATGCGCCGCCCTGTGGGCTTTGTTATTCATCCTTTAGATGGGGGGGGGTTATTGCCACGGCCTTCTGGAGGTGTCGAGGCTACAGTACAATGAAACATCTGTGAGGGGAGGGGCCAGTCCGAGAATCCCCTGAAATGGCCCACAGCTCAGACTTTAATCCTCACGCATACTGAGCAGAACATCAGTCACCCTGCAGGTCGATGATGTAACAGGAACGCTTAACCTGCCCCCCCCACACACACACACACACACACACACACACAGGCCCTCTTCATCCTGCGTCTTAATGTCACACTGGAGTTCTACGGTGGTTTTATGACGCTGCTCTCGTCCACAGGTGAACGTCTACGTTCTGGGGAGAACCTTCCTCGTCCTGTCCAGAGAGCTGTGCATCAACGCCCCGGCTATAGGTACCCTGACCCCCCCACCCTCAGTTCAGCAACGCACTGGGATGAGAAGAGGCTCCCCGCTACATGTCGTACTAAATGATGTCACGGTGACGCCGGTTCCTCCCTCTTTTTTTACTTCTTCAAATGTAGTTTTCACTGAGCAGCTCGTTGATGAACATGAACAAAGCCTTAATGAACGCAGGTGTAATTCCCACCGGCGTAACCAGGGGGCGCTGCAGGCCCTCAAATCAAGACAGTCGCTTGGATCACTTTATGACTTTTATGTGTCATCAGGTGTATCTGCATTCTCATCTTTAACAGCATCAAGCTGCCAGTTAAATCGTTTTTTTAAGACAGTTTCTGAAGACGTCCTCTGAAGTGCAAAACAACTTTGTCAAGACCTTTTTTTTGCATTTAGAATCATAACGCCACATAAAAGGTTGCTCTCGGTGTAATATTGCTGCTTACACTTTATTAACAACATTGCATATAAACCTGCAATTACACAACTTGAAGCGGTCCCCACTTGTTCCAGTGGCGGCGCTCTGCTTGATTACGTAACCACACGTCTTTGTGTTCATGTTGTTCCCACAGCAGCCCCGCCGTCACAGCGAACAACGTTAACCCCGAATTTAAATAAAAAAATAACATTAACTTAAATAAGATAAAAGGAACAGCTCCGTGGCTTTTAAAACGTCCTCTGACTGAACTAACCAGGAGTGGAGTGTCTCTGATGCTACATTACTGTGAAGGCTGGAGGATGAACCGTGTTGTTGTTGTTGTTGTTTTACGAGCGTCTCACGCGTAGAACACGAGCTCGGGGATCTGGCCTCCCTGCACGCCGGTCCCGTTGGTGCTGTCGGAGGAGCACTGGAATTGAAACGTCACCTTCCCGCACTGCACCTCCGTCATGCCCTCCTGCCCGAAGTAGCTGAGCTCGTTCCCGTCCAGCACCACGCTCACCGTGTAGAAGGCGTCCGGCTCCACCTGAACCGGGTGCTCGAACCCCACGGGGAACGTGCTGCTCGACCCGTCCGACACGAACTTGGTCATGTTCTGCGCCAGCGTGGCGCCCTGCCGCTTCAGTTCGATCTTGGCGCTGTACTCGGCCTTGCCGCCGCTCGACCCGTACAGCCCCAGACCGGCGATAAAGATCCGCCTGTCCACCGCAAACTGGATGCTGTCGCAGCGGCCGCGGTAGCGCCACTGGTTGCTGCGGTAGGCCGAGGACTGGAAGCGGTGGCACCTCTGCGGCGCCAGGCCCTGCCGCGCGGCCAGCGGGAAGTCCAGCCGGGGCTTCTTGGCCGCCGTGTACCACAGGAACAGGTTGCGCGTCTCCTCCAGCGTCAGGATGTCGCACTGCGCCGCCCCGTCGGCGAACTCCTCCAGGGTCATGGAGGGGATGCGCACCAGGAACAGCGCCTTGCCCAGCACCTCCCTGCGGTTGCGGGTCGTCGGGCCCAAACACTGCCGCTTGCACTCCGCGGCGGCCCAGTTCATGGCGGCGTCGAACACCACCACCTCCTTGGCGTTGAGCGTCTCCCGCCGCAGGATGATCTCCAGCGTCTGCAGGTCGATCTCGCAGAAGCCCTCGGAGCGCAGCGCCAGCTCGGCCTGCGCGTCGATCACCTCCCAGCAGCGCTGCGTCAGCTCGGGCTCCTCGAACAGGCGGCTCTGGGACAGCAGCACGCAGGCGTTCTTGGCCTCCAGGCTCGTCTCCAGGAAGGTGACGCACGCCTTCGCCAGCGCGGGGACGATGTACTTCTTGGCGGCGTACAGGGTGGCCAGCACCGTGTCCGCCTCCAGGTCGATCTCATCGCTGTACATGTACCTGGGGGAGGGACAGTGCGTTTGGTAATCCGCTCACTTTGGATGGTTAAAGACTCTGGGAAACTTATTCTAATTTCCACAATCAGTTTTTCTCCCCACGGAGGCCTGTGTAATAACGATGACAAAAGACCCAACGTGCAACAGGGCTGGCTTGGCCAACGCTACTGAATGAGCAACAAAAGGCAGGCTATTTATAACGGCTGGCCTGCGTGCATTTCCCCCTGAAAGGAGGTTGTCAGGCAGCGGATGACGGGGAGAAAAATGTTTGTAGTTGGACAAAGAGCGCCGAGAGAACCAGCAATTAGAGCGCTGCTGCTCTGGAGCGCTCGCAGCATTCTGGCATTCGCCTTCCGCTGCTTAGCTGTGGATGAGTAATAATATGCTCTGAAGTGACACTGACTGCGCTTGTCATACCCCCCCTTTGCCCCGTGTGGTTTTGGCTGCGTGACGGCAGCGAGTGGCTTACTTCAGCAGAATTAGGAAAGCAGCCGGTTCCACATCTGGGATGTGGATCTCAGAATCCTCCTCCGCCAGATCGCCGTAAAACATGGCACAGAACACCGAGCTTCCCACGGCCAGCACATACTGGGGGAGAAAAGAGAGGCGCGTGTTCAATAGAGGAGCAGTTTGTTTTTTCATTACTGCTGCAGAGACGGAGACCAGGGAGTCGTAACGGGTCGATGTTTACCTTGTGTGCCGGGACCTTCTGCGACCCCCCCAAGGGGCCGACGATGAAGTGCACGTCGGCCATCAGCTCGTTGTTGAACATCAGGGCATTCCTAAAAGCAGGAGCAGCATTCCGCCTCAATCAGCTGTTGTGTAACATCCAGCCCTCCCACGCAGCAAGTGATCATTTATGGCTGAATATGTTTTAGCTGAATGTATTTCCCCCCCTTTTAAACCCCTTTAACTTGTGCGTGTGTGATGGTGCGTGACGGTGCGTGTGGGTCGGTAGGAGCCGCGTACCTCTCCCGCAGCGTCGGGTGGCTGCTCTGCCAGCTCGGCGGCTCCACGTTGTTGTTGTTGATGTTCTGCTGGGTGGTCGGGGAGGTCGCTGCGCTGCCGCGGCCTCCTCCTCCTCCTCCTGCTTCTCCCCCTCCCTCTCCTGCGCCGGCCTGGCTCACCTGCACCTCCTTGTTGGTCTTCTCGGTGTCCGCCACCGTGGTGCCGGTGGACAGGTTGGGGTTGTTGGGGCCGGCGGCGGGGTACAACTCCGCGGCCATCTTCTCCTCCTCCACCTCCTGGTCCTCCTGCTGCTGCTGGTGGTGCTGCGGCTTCTTCTTGCTCGTCAGGGACAGAGTCAGGATCTCATAACATACCGGCAGCTTGCCCGGGAGCTTGCCCACCTTCTTGGACTTTTTCAGCGTTTCTGGAAGTAGGAGCAGATACGTCAGACACCTCATGATCCGGCCATGATGGAGCAGCCTGCAGTCCGCCGTTGGCATCGGCACAAGCGGCCCCCCCTTCCTCTTCCTCTTCCTCCTCCGCTCCGCGCAGCTATCCGGAGAAATGCCGCTCGGTGTGCTGGAAATGAACCGTCTGTCCGCTGAAGAGAAGGACGGGGGGTGGGGGAGGTTGAGGGGGTGTCGTTCGCTCGAAACTGTCCTTTCCTTCCTCTCGGCTCTACAGCGCCGCTTTAAAACGACACCGACAGCGAAGTTTACGCGACAACATCGATCGGCTCCGTTCGGCTCCGTTCGGCTCCCAACTGCCGACTGGCGAGCACTTTCCCCCCCCCGTCTCCCGGCCGTCAGCTCCTCGCCCCCGACGCGCAGCAACGTCCGCGCAGCGTCGCTCGGTTTCCCTTTTTCTCCAGTGAGCGTTAATCCGAACCGTCCTTCCGCCCGCGCGTCAATCCGCTTCCTCTGGAACGGAGTCGTCGACCGAACGCCGCGTCCTTCTCACCCGATGTGAGCGGCGCTCATTTGACGGCAGTTTTTTAAGGTCCGCTTCATTTTCTTCCCCTTTTTTTTGTCGGTTTATTTTTTTTTTCTTCTCGTCGTGATCTCCATCTGACGCCCAGGGCGGGCTGAGGACCAATCAGATCCCCGCCCCTTCCCCCGTGGTAGTGACGTCAGGAGAGCCGAAGCACCTCCCTGCCGGCAGCTACGCAGAGTGCGTCACGGGTCTACCGCTCCGCCTCCGTCCCCGCCGATTAGACCCGGTGGAGAGATTAAAAATAAAATAAAGGTCGTTTATAAATTACTTTCGAAGTACAGTACGTTAACTGGAAGTTGACCCAGTAAACGCGAAGCAAAATAGTGGTGAAGAAGTAGTTCCGTCACTTATTCAAGGAAAAGTAGTACTACTACGGTGTAAACGCTGTTACAAGTAAACGTTATTCAGAAGTATAAGAATCAAAGAGTACTAAAGTGAAAGTAGTGTACATAATCCACTTCAGATTGTTTATCTATTAATTAGATGGAGGAGATGGATATACGTTTAAAAATATCTATTTACAGGAAGGGGCCGTTCAACCCGAAACTGTTATTTACTTATTACTACAATTGAAGAACACCAGAAACTGCTGTATATAAAACAAACTATGAAGATGCTTCAACACCTCAATTGCAAAAGGACATGCACATCTATTATTAAAAAAAACGTATGAGACGTATGTTCGACATTTCGGACATTCAAAGACTTTCATTAAGGAGGGAAAACATGACAAAACTAATGAAACAAACAAGTCAATTTGTATAAGAAAATGCATGTTGAAATACAGATGAGATTTAACAGATTTAAGTAATCTGTTAAAAGAGCCCTTGTGAATGTTCATAGCTTTTGATGTTTCATCTTGATTTAATAAGCGTGACGTGTCGTCTCGTACAGCCTCTACTCTGTGAAGTGTTGAACCCTCACAAGAAGTTCCTCCTGAGGAAAAGGGAAACAGGCCAATTTCCTTACCCAAATTAACAAAAGCCCCAAAAGGCATTGCAGTAGTTTGGATTTCTGCAGCTCAATGATGACCTCCTGAGGAGAGTTCACGTCCCCTTCTTCTCCGGAGGTGGTCGGAGTCATTTTGGGGGGAACGTGCATAGCAGGAGTAGAAGAGGCAGGTCGGGGGGGGGGGGGGGGGGGGGGGGGCGGGGAGGGTAAAGAAGTAAACCACAGCGCTGCATCCCAGAATGCCTCCTGGGCGGCTTGAGCGTCACTGATTGATTGATTGTATTCGACAGTGACGGTGGATTTCGTTCCCCTTAAACGGCCTTTTCTCCCTCTGTGGGGATCTCGCCTGTCCGGTATTTTCCAGAGGCAACATGACGGCTCTGCAGACGTATCATTACATGGTGGTGGGGGGTGGGGGGGGGGGGGGGGGGCAGCCTGGATCTTATTACCAGCTGGCTCAGCCACTGACTTCAAAGATGGTTCAATCAGCTCTCATGACCGTACGGTGGAAACGCGACGCCTCCTCATTTCAGTATTGAATTAGATTTCTGAAATCATTTTTTAGGATGAATAATAAGAATGGAACCGGCGGTGTGTTTTCAGAAGCAGGTGGTTGTGATGGGGGACGAGCAGCGGGGCGCTGAAGGCTCGCTGGGTTTGTTCTGGCAGCTTTCAGTCAATCGGGTTTTGCTTGTGTCGTTTTGCATCTTCTTGTGTCTTAAGATTAATTTTGGACAAACAACAAAAGTTTAAAAAGCTATTCAGTAGCCAAAGGAACTACCGCTTCATCTCTGTCTCCCCCCCACAGACCCGTGCCTCTACATTCCCCGCTTCTCCCAGCTGCTGGAGTTTGGGGAGAAGAACCACGACGTGTCCATGACGGCGATGCGGCTGGTGCAGAGGATGAAGAGGGACTGGATGCACACGGGCCGGAGGCCCTCGGGGCTCTGCGGCGCAGGTAACCCACGGCAACGCTCCGTGTCTGTCATCGGAGAGCGATCTGCGCTCTGCGAGTCAAGGTGCTTCAAGCTCTCTCTCGGCGATTGGTCTGAGGCCGGCTGTGTGGGGGGGGGGGTGTCATACATTCAGTTTACGTTTGATAACGTTTGAGTCTTCAGAGGGCGACGCTCCCCGCTGGCGTTCAGCATTGAGGCTTGAAGTGGAATCGAGGGGGCTTCCTGCATGTTTACATGGAGCCCCGCCCCCTCTCCGATATCTTCGGTCAGATAAGACACAAAATAAACGGAGCTGCTAATGAACCAGCAATGTTTCTGCAAAGAAGGTCGAGCTGATTCTGCTGTGGAAACGGAGAATATGCGACTCTGAAGTGGTTTCTAAGTAGCCGCAGTATAAAGTGTCGGCGCTAAAAGCCATCACTTCAGTCCTAAAGGCTGTCGGGAGTGTGCATGTGGAAGTGTGCATGCATCTTTCAGCAGGCTGCAGCGCGGCGCTCTAATGACGGTTATGTAACCGCTGTCCTTCCAGAGGCGCGTTGCATCACAAGCTGTTCCTTTTAAGGTGCACACAAACCCCTCCGGCCGGATGTGGGTGAGAAAGGGAGCGTCCATGCCGTGAGGCGCGTTGTCACACGGTGTCGTTCTTTGTTTGTTTTTTTTAGCTCTTCTGGTCGCCGCTCACATGCACGACTTCCGCCGCACCATCAAAGAGATCGTCAGCGTTGTGAAGGTGGGGGAAACCACGCTGAGGAAAAGGTGGGCGGGGCCGGTTCATGAGCCGTCGCCTTCAGCGTTCATCTCGGTGGTTTTCGATTGGACGATTTCTCAACGCGTCGCCCTGTTTCAGACTGAACGAGTTTGACGCCACGCCCAGCAGTCAGCTGACCATCGACGAGTTCATGAAGATGGACCTGGACGAGGAGTGTGACCCGCCCTGCTTCACCAGCGGGCTGATGAAGATCAAATACAATCAGGTTTGGATCCGGGCGATGTTTATCTCTTTATATATTAGTACAGTTAAATAGTTCATGGATGTGCGATAAGACTTTCAACCAATCAGGGCCTCTGTTTATAATAAACATCAAGTCATATAGTTCAGCCGTCAGGTTGAGTCTGAATGCTGCCGGACTGAGAATGAAACGCTTCTCCTCTTTGTCCAGCTGGAGATCGAGCTGAAGAAGAGGATGACTGACGTGGAAGGTTTGGATCGTTTGTTTTCTGTGATCTTTCCAGCGTAGTCGGACTCTTTGCTTATTGTCCAGTTGACTTTTTACTAACTGCTCATCAGCAGGACTCGTAATTACCCCGACGTCGTGTGATGATGGAGTTATACAGAGAGATGGACATGAATGGACATGGGTTTCTTCATGCAGCTCAGTTTGATCCAGGATCCTCCCGTGTTAACTTGTGTCCCTCAGAGGAGATCCTCAGCTACCAGGACGAAATAGACGCAGAGATCGAGTGCTGTCGGCCCAAACTGAGGGGCGTTTACGCCGCCTACGCCAGAGAAGGTGCGGCGCACAACAGGGGACGCAAGGACTCTTTTGCACATTGTGAGGCCGCGGTCTGCGTTGTGAGATGACGCCGGCGCCGCCTCTTCTCCCCCCAGACGTTTGCAAAGACGACGACGGCGGCGAGGAGCTGGACGACGAGGACGTGCTGCAGGCCGTGGCCAAGCACTTCGGCAAAGACCTGGGCGAGCTCACGCTGGAGGCGCTGATGAAACTGGAGCAGGGGAAGCTGGCGCAGGATGAGGAGGAGGAGGAGGAGGAGGAGCTGGACGGGGACGCCCCGAAGAGGAAATCCCCGTCGCTGCTGTCCATCCTGGGCCCGATGCCCACGGCGGCCTCCCTGCGCCTCCCGGAGGGCTTCGGAGACGGGAAGGAGGACGGTGAGTGAATCGAGCTGCTCTGCAGGTGAGACGTTCTCGTCTGCTCAGGTCGGCGACGCTTCTCCTGGTTTTCTCGCCCTGCAGGACGATCTGATTGCGAGCGCCGTGTACCCGCCGTAATGACCCCTAATCACGTTAACGAATGCTCCCCCGGGTCTAATCGTGGTAATTAACTCTGCGCCGGGGTGAAATTGCCGGCGCTGCGTGTGAAATGTGTCGTCCCCGTTTCTCCCTCTGGTGGGCTTCACACGGCGACGCGAGCTGCAAGTTTACTGTTGGATTTGTGCACAAATTCCGCACATTGAAGCTCGTTTCTCAGAGCGGCCGGCTGTTTTTGGATCTTTTCGTGCAGAAGCAGTTTGTCGAGTCCTGAAGGTCATCAGACTCCACAGTAACGGTAGAGAAGTGTAACAAACACTCGATCTGTGCTCACCTTCTTAAACAACACCACGAGGTCACACAAACGCAGTTCTGAGCGGTAAAAGGAGTTTTTGTCAAAGGGGGGCGAGATGCTTCGGTCGCTCACCGCAGGGACGGCCTGTCAAAATGAAGCAGTGGAAATGATTGTGATCCAGTGTGGACGTGACGAACTGCAGGAAAAAGACCAAAACAAATCGATCTGTTTGCATTTTAAGTCCAAAATAATAAACTGTCATTGTGACTTATTAACGTCTGCAGATGTAACGGGACTACGAGCATCCGTCATGTGGCTCCTATAATTGCCCCCCCCCTCCCCCTCTCCGCCCCTCCTTATCTGTTGTGGTGCAGAGGCGGTGATGGATGTGAGGTAATGGTGCCACGCAGCTACATCTGTCCTGGTGGAGGTCACCCTGTAAAGTAAAGGTGGGGAGTAGATACACCCATAGTATTTGGCCGTGAGAAGATGAAGGCGGCTGTGATGAAAGGGTTTAACTGTTGGCTGGTGGGACTGGAGGCTGATCTCACCGAGGGAGGGGGGTGATTAGCGGGTCTTTATCCTGCTGCTGCAGTGTGTGCCGGTTCTGCTTTGGTTCATATAACGAGCGTCCCGATTGGCCGGCTGCTAAACTCTCCCTTCGAGTGGCAAAAGTTCATAAAGACAATTAAAAACTAATCTTATTAGCGCTGAACCGTCAGGACCGATGGAGGAGGAGCCACAAGGCACCACGGCCCCGTTTGGGTTCCTTCCTCTGGCCAATTGTGGTGGGTTTGGTGGGAGGGGGGGGGGCAGCAATCTTTGAAGTATCAAGTGGACGGGGTCCCTTGTCGTGTGTGAGCAGAGGGCAGAGCGCTGCAGGCGGAGGTTGTAATTTCGGATATTTAGGCAGTTTTTAGAACCGTGCATGGGTTATTAATACGATGGAAGCACAAGGCTGTTTTTACTCGCACACGTTTAGTTGGTAGTTCCTCACTTTTACAGATTTTATTGGCCTAATTGAGGATTTCTATGTTGACTCAAGTTCAGTTTATATCAGAAAATGTCCTAGATTTATAGATGTTGTTGTTGAGATGTGAACCTGTATCACGCCTGAATATTCTGACTAAATCAGCCAGAGTTGCGTGCTCGCCCCCCTCGGCCCCCTGGGAGCCCGGCGCCGCTCCCTCCGACGCCGCATCGATCGAGGCGCACCTTTTCAGCCTGTGAAGAATCCATTTCATTGCTTGGTGCTACTTCAGCGGTTCTGTCCGTGTCAGAGGAAGCCGGCGTTGGACGGCGGCTTTTGGGGGTCAAAGTCTGATCTGAGCTTCAGCAGCAGGAGCAGCCCTCAAAACCAGCAGGTCACTGGTTTGCTCCCAGCGCCTCCCACCGTCTGGAAACAGGTGGACTTGATGCAACAATTTCCTGCCGGGTTTGTGTTTTGAGGAGCAGAGAACCAGAGTTTTTGAAGAGATGAAGATCTGAGTGACATCGTTCGGTTTAACGCGCGTTGAATAATGGCAACGCGGTGTAACGACACCAGTAACGTCCCTTTAGTCCTTCCATCGAGTCACCGCCCAAAAACCCGTTAATGGCAAAGTGAAGACGTGAAGCAGAGAGCCGGCTAGCGGTTTCCAGTCTTTATGCTAAGCTACCATTTATCAGCAAGGAAACTGTCCCTGCAGCGCGAGGCTGGAGGTGGCCCCGTTGTCATGGTAACTGCTTTTGTTGGACGATTATTTGCCTCCGTAATAATAATAATGATTAATATTATAGGGATAATAAATATCAGCTGTCTACTGTACACGGTCTATAAATAATTCATAAACTGTCCATTTAACCATCTGAGTTCTTCCTCAGGCAGCACAACAACTTAAAGACAAATGACGACTACAACAATGACCGTGAACACAACGGACAACAAATGGACACATGTTCTGTGCAGACATGGAAGTGGATAACGCAATTATTGTGACGTTCATGGGGTTTGATTGATGCATCGTGTGTGTGTGTGTGTGTGTGTGTGTGTGTGTTTTTGATGGGGGGGTTGAAAGACGTGAATCTCGGCACCTGTTGGATAAATATTTGATTCATGATATTTTTCAATTCACAACGAACCTTGTGAGACCAAAACCAACGCATTGTTCATTAATGATGACGTGTTCACTTCCTGTCTGCCGCCCGGACAGCTGGGACCCCCGTGGGGGGGCAGGGGGGGGGGGGGGGGTTACAGTAGAGCCGGACGGACATATGGAGCGAGCTCTCAGAGGAGGGAGGGACGAACAGATACCAGCTGAGCAGCAGTGTGTGTGTGTGTGTGTGTGCGAGCAGCAGTCTCTGCGTCTCAGCGGCCCGGGTGTGATTGGAGACGACGTGCGTCTTCTGGCCCGAGGCGAGACGGAAAAGGGGGGGGGGGGGGAGAAAACGAGGAGTCCCGTCTGCCTGACGGGAGACGACAGCCAGCGTTTAGCAGGCGGGAAGCTGCTCGCCGCCGGTTGTTGCGTCACAGCAGGTTTCACAGCCCCCCCCCCCCCCCCCCCCCCAACCTCCCCAACGCCCCCGACACAACCCACTTAACGCTTAGCACGGCCTCCCAATGTACAGAGGACGGCATGTTGGAGGAGGTGAAGAATAGTCATCATTATATTGCTTCTATTCGTACAATGTGGCTGTTTTATCCTTTGCTTTTTGTTTTGAATCCTATTTAAACCTCTTAAGTCACACTTAACTTTTAACAAATCATTATTTCATTGCAGTTTGGAGTAATAAGTATCTATTCTTATTGATACTGACTGATAAGTTCCTGAAGTTCACTAACCTCCAGCTGAACACTATTTAAACGGTAAATTTCAGACACGAATCCATTAGAGAAGATGCGTACACCCTCGGCTGCTAAAAATGTACCATGATGCATTGCAGCTGTGAGTCACGGCTCCTTGTCGGCTGGAGAAAAGAAGCCCAAACGCTCATCACCACAAAATCACTGTTCGCTGCGTCGGCACCGCTGACTCATCGCCGTGGCAACGCCAGCGTTCCCGCGGCGGCCGTCTGACGCTTTTCACATCTGTTGATTTTACCAACATCAAACGGTTCTGCTCCTGAAGTTCTGACGTCGCTCATTGCGGGACGCTTCTTTGATCCGAGACATTTACTAATGGGCTGAACAAAGATTTGTCTTAAAACAACATGGCCGCTCGTAACCATGGAAACGAAACGGACGCGCCGTCTCAGACTGAAGGTATGTGAACGGGAGGAATGTTTCAGTTTTAACAGCAAATTTTTTCAAACGTGGTTTGATTGCTCAGGAAACAAAATGTCTCCGTATCTGTAAGAAGTCGGCGTAGTCATGGCAACGGCGTCCATCAATTTATGGACCGCCGATGTCTTTACCATGAAAGCCGTTGATTAGAGCAGCTCGGCAAACGCTGTGCTCCTCGTTCCTCGCTGACCCGAACCAATGGACACCAATGGCTTCATTAGAACGTCACCGATGGCGTCCGATGGCCTGATCTCCAGCAGTCCCAGAACGCCAGCTGGTTAAAGTCCAATTCAATAAACGTTTTAAAAGTCTGCATAAAACTTTTCTCGCCCAAAGTGCCCCGAGGTTGTGTTTGCTGTCTGGGTGTGTTTTTTTTAAAGATTCCTCCAATGTTCACATGTTTTTAAGACCTATAAGCTGTAAGAATATGTAGGTAGAACGACTAAACATCTTGGTCTGAATGTGTAGAACCCCCCCCCCCGTTCTGCTGGAGCAGGTGTGTGCGTGGGAGTCCTCTCAGTCCGAGGTCGTGGAGGTCGGCGTTTAATGGGCCCGCCCGTGTCGGCGAGCGTCTGCGGCGCTCTGCTGGCTGCGTCTCCGGGGCACCGAGCCTCGTTTCCTCGCGCTGCTGCAGAGGACGACTTCTGCACCGGCGGCTGAGGGGGGGTCGGGGGGGGGTTGTTCCATTTGAGGCCCTTTGCTGAGGGATGTTTGGCATGAATGCAACAGGAGGCAAAGCGCCAAACGCGGCTTGGAGCTCTGAGGAATCCATGCAGAGGTTTTGCTGCTTGCAGGTCGACATCAGTTCTCTGCAGATTAGTTTCTGTGTTTCAACACGTCATTTTAGTATTAAGAAAACCTGAAAATGTACCAGTGTTATCTGTGTTAATTCCCTCAAGTCCATGAATGATCCACGTTTGTTACATACAGGCATTAAGTGTTATTTAGTGTGGGTTCTCTGCGCTTTGGATGGAGCCGGTCTTCATGTTTTTATGCTATGCTAAGCTAAGCGCCACTCGTACTTGAAGCCAAGATGGGAATCAGTTGTGTCTTGACTCCCTTTGAAAGCGAACAAGTGTGGGACCCAAAGAGTTCTGTCCTTTGAACCGATGTGAAGCAGCTCGTCCTCGTCCGTCTCTCTCCACCAGCCGTCTGAGGGAATCCTGACAAATTGAAACGTCTCTCTTCATGTGCTTCTCCTCCCTCCCACCCCTCCCCGAGGCAGAGCTCGCCTCAGAGGTGTGTGTGTGTGTGTGTGTGTGTGTGTGGGGGGGGGGGGGGTCATTCAGCGGGTGAGGCATGTAGGAGAGGCTCAGGATTGTTGCTGACATCAAGCGCTACGAGTCGAGATGATGTGGGCTCCTTTCTGAAGTGTGGACGACTGGTGATCCTCCATCGCACGCAGACACACACACACACACACACACACACACAGCCTTTGTTTCCCGTGGAGGAGACGGCGTCCAGGAGAGGACAGGAGCTGTGGAGCTGTCCTCCTCAGATCCCAAACAAACCGGGATTAGAAGCAGATCAGCGAGCCTCCTCTTCTCGTCTCCTTCCTCCTCCCCTCTCGTGTCCCGGGTCTCGTCCTTTTTGTCCCTCGTCCCCTCTCGGTTCGTCCCTCCTGCTGGTTTGCTCCATCAGTCTTCGTCTCCTTGTTCTTTCTTCCCGCTCTGCTGTTTTTATCTGAGTCTCTTTGGCCTTTTTCTCCTGCGTTTTTGTTTTGTCTCCATTTGTCTTGCTGTCTCTTAAAGGACACAGCTGGCGATGTTGGTATTTTTCTTGTCGACGTGAAAAGAGCAGAAACGCCTCGTTACAAAAGTCATCTTCATCTAAACAAACAAACTCTTTATGAATGAATGAACGGTGTCGTAGAGCTTTTAGCCGCAGCGTGTGAACGTTGGTCATGTGGATTCTTCTCATCCAAAGTGTAAATACGTCATCGACTTTTTTTTTATTCCAAATGAAACTAAATCTGTGAGACGCGTTTTAAAAGTTTAACTTCTAGGGGTGAGCGCCACAGACAGGAAGTGATGTCATAGCGAGAGAAGCTTTCTTGGTTTCTTTGTTTTCCTGAGATTATTTGACCCCAAGAACAATGAAGCCCCCCCCCCTCCCCCTCTCTTCTTATTTTTAAATCTCTAGTCCCGCCTCCACCTGCAGGGCTCGTTTTCTTTCACCACATCAGAAGCTGCATGTGTGGGCGGGGGGGCTTTCAGGGTTTACTCTGAAGCGTGGGGGGGGTGAGGGGGGGTTCAGGGGGTTCGTAAATCAGGGCATTCGTTTGACATCAGAAGCTAACGAGGATTTCCTCAACCAGTCTTTTTATTGATAAACGTTTCTTTGAAAATAGCAGACGGGCGGCTTCACGAGCGCCTGAACGCACCGCCGTCCTGTCTGTCTGCACGGGGACCTTTCTGTCTCACCCCGTCCCCGTCCCTTTGCTCTATAAAAGGACTGCGGTCTCGTATTTCTGCCTTTTCTGAAAAGTCTGCAGCTTCTTCTGCAGAACTTCTGGGGCTTTTGAGCGAATTGGCGAGTGTGGATTTCAAAGCCGGACTGAAATAACTAATTGCCCCCCCCCTCCTGCGGGGTGGGACCGGCGTTATCGGCTCTTAGTCTCGCTGCCTCCCGGCGCTTGTCTCCATCTTATCTCCCCCCCCCTCCTTCACGGGGAGGAAGCTCTTAGAGGGCTGCGCCCAGCAGATAGCGGCTGACCCGTCTCCCCTCTGGAGAGCGTTCTTTTTTTAAACTGCAAGCCGAAGTGGATTACCTCCTCACTCACACACACACACACACACACACACACCTTTTACTGCCCCCCCCGCACCCCCCCCTCACCACCCAACCGCCTGCGCTCGTCTCTGGAGCGAAAGCCTTAGGATTTCACTGTTTCGCTTCCTCTTCATTCTTTCTTTATCAAATTTATTAAAATTAACTTGACGAGCTATTTCCCCCCCCACTCTTATCAACCCCATCACAGTGAAGTGAAGAATCAGGGGGGGGGGGGGGGGGCTAAATTCTAAATTCTAAAAAAGCGCTTCCGTAATCTAGAAAGCGAATCGTAATTGAAAAGGAAGCGTGTTTCAGGTGGAGCGGCGGTTTAGCCCATTATTGTCTTATCGGGAAGTCACGAAGCGACAGCAGATGTCCTAAGTGGGTCTGTCCTGTGCTTCTTGTTGGCGGGGGGGCAGATGATGACGCGGGGGAGCTGGACCTGAGCGGCATCGATGACAGCGAGATCGAGCTGGTACGTACCTGCCGCTGCAGTTTGGATCATGATGCTCGATACAACGACTTTAAAAACCAACGGATTTTGCTCGTGGCTGCAGTACCTGCTGAGTGAGCAGGAGACCCAGGTGAAGACGGCGCTGTGGATGGCCGAGAACGCCGACTACCTCAAAGAGCAGAAAGGTACTTGCATTTCTCCCAGAATGCACCTTAATACACCCCCCTTCGCTCTGTCCCGTTGATGTTGCCGTCTCAGGTTTTCTTTACGATGACACCGTTTCTGCTTTCAGAGAAGGAGGCGCGCATCGCGAAGGAGAAGGAGCTCGGCATCTACAAGGAGAGGAGGGTAACGGCTCTTCGCTTTAGGCACTTTAAGGGGGGGGGGGGGTTTCAGGCTCGTCCCATTCGATGGGTTTCACCTCCTAAAGGTCCCAAATCCTCCCAAAGCATCGGAGCTCGAGATTAAACTTGGATCACTAAAGGTAAAGAAACTAGTTTGTCAAAGAGGCGTTTGATCCTTTTTATACTGTTTTGATTTTCTGCAGCGCCGCTGAGATTAAGATTCAATCGACTCGGCACTATTGATCGGCCGGGTTTTAATCCACTCGGAGGGAAAGACTCTCGCGGTCGATTCCACAATGTTCCACATCCAAAGCTGAGCACGGAGGCGTTTAGAGTGATGTGCAACGTTCACCACCGCTAACAGCCTAGCACGCTAACGTTAGCATTTGACTCCAAGCAGCAGCTCATCTGTAGTGTTGCTTAGTGACCCCCCCCCCCCCCCCCTCCCCCTCTACCCGACAGCCCAGAGGACCCACGAAGAAGTACCCTCCGATCCAGGCCAACACGGCGGACGAGGCCATCGGGAAGATGCTGGAGCAGAAGAAGATCTCCACCAAGATCAACTACGACGTGCTGAAGGACCTCAAGCCCAGCAGCAGCCCGGCTCGCGGGGCCGAGCCCCCCAAGAGGGGGTCGCCCGGCGCCGCGCTGTCGGGACGGCGGCCCGCCCGCGCCCCGCTCAGCCTCAGCACGCCGCTCAGCAGCCTGGGGAAGAGGTGCGTGTCCTTCACATTAAAAGCACCACACAGAAAGCCAGGAGAAATCAGCTGCTCCTGATCCATCGATCTCCCCCCCCCCCCCCCCCCCCCCCCCCCCCAGACGGCTCTAATGGGTTTCCTGCAGCGAGGAGCTGCAGTCTGTTTGGTGTTGGTGGAAGTTGGTTTCCTGTGGTTCTGGTTTTCAGGCTGTCCAGTTTCTGGTTTTAGGGACCATGTGGCGTCCTGTAGAGGCAGCTGTTGAGTGATTAAGAGACCCCCCGCCCCCCCCACACACACACACACACACACACATCCTGAGTCATCTGGTTGCAGTTTGCTCGACCTCCTTAAGCTCTGTGATGATTCGCCGTACCGAGAGTCTGACAAGTCGGCTTATTTTCTGAATTTCATTTCTCATTTATTGCGGCTGGGAGTCTTTTCAGCAGCAGATTCTCTATAAACCAAATAATGTATCTATAAAACCTTTAATCCAGAGCCGAACGGATGCATGCGAGGCCGCCAATGACGTTTGAGCAGCGGCTCAAGTGGAATTCATCGATTTACTCGCTGCGGCTGAAGACCACGTCAGTCTGTGTGGTTCTTCTTTTCCACGAGTTCTTGGAGGAATCGCAAACGTTTTGTACCTGTTCTTTTTTTTTTTTTTTTTTTTTAACGAGCCAACAGCCAACAACGACCAAGACGGTCGATGAATGAAATGTCCCTCATGCATAGAACATGTGTTCCATGAATGAAGGAGCGTCTCCACCGCTGCCGCACCCGAGTGTTTTTTATTTTTAAGAATGGACGCTGTCTCCTGAAGTGTTTCGGCCCGTTTGCATTTTTAACCTCCGTGTGAATCTTTCATGTTGTCAATGATTCATTCTGCACTTTCCTCCGAAAGAACCAACATTTCATCCCAAATGGCTGAACTCTGCACTCTGTCGCGTTGGATGAACAATGTTTATAGACTCCTGCAGGCATTTTTTTCTTCTCCACCCACAGGCCATTAGGAGCGGGGGGGGGCGCGGGGGGGCAACAAGATGGTGATAATCGACCCCATTCTCTCAGAGCGCCCTGCAATGAGGAGACGGAACAGTAGACAAGAAGCATGTGAACCGAGCGAGCGTGGAGGACAGAAGGGTCCCATTCAGGCCCGGTGGGGGGGGGGGGCGGCGGCCGGTCGGGGGGGGGGGGCGAGCAGCCCGTTGGTCCGGCCTCTGAAAAGCTTGTTGTGCCGGTTATTGAGAGCAAAAACAAGAGGAAGCCGATGGAAGTGCAGGCGAAGTTCTGCTGACAAGTGCGGCCATTGTGCCTTGTTTGGAGGCCTCGCAGGGGGGGCGACACCGGGGCATTGTGTGCGCCCCCCCCCCCCCCCCCCCGGTTCCCCACCACGGTGCAGGGTTTTCTCCCGTAGATGCAACCTGGAGTTTCTGTTGTTCTTGTTGTGGCGTTGAGCCTCTTCAATATCGACCACGAAATATTGAACTTTAACTGTAAGATTTGAAGGCGCCGCTCAGAAGGTCAAAGGTCGAGGATGAACCCTTTTCCTCCTCTTGTGCTCCGATGACTCAGAAAGTCATCGGAGCTTTTTTCTGTGCTGTCGACCAGCTGAAGAAAGCAATTCATCCGCCGATTCTTCCACTCCAATAAGTGCCCCCCCCCCCTTTGGGTTCTTTCCCCTCCATTTCCTCACTTCAGGTTCCCATCCTGCTTTTCTAATCCCCTTGTTGCCCCCCAGTTAAGAGCCCCCGTTGAATCGGGTCCGCTGTCGCTTTGGGGAGCGGCGGCGGCGGACTCGGTGTGATGAGAGGCTGACGTCGCTGCACGTGTTGTTGTTTTAAGGTCATTCTGAAGGTCACAAAGCAAAGCTGTGGTTTCTGATGAAGACGAGGGACTCAAAGGTCGTTTAGCGGCCCTTTAAAAGGCTCCACGCAGCTTCTGCCTCTCCGTGTTTTGATTGGGGACAAGGAGAACGCCGCTGGTCAGAATTTGGGGGACCCGTTTTCCAGGTCAAAGGTCACTGAACCCCCCCCCCATCAATATCGCTGACGAACGACGCAGGAGGAGGAGGAGCGCGTTGGTGCGACACCTTCGTCGCTCTGATGGAAGGGAAGGCGGTCGTGAGAGGAGTGACTTTTATGACCTCCTCCTCGCCGCCCCTCGTAGCTCCTCCCACATGGCGTCTAACCTCAGACTTTTCTACTCGCTTTACTGGACCACTTCACTTCTTCTCTCCTACACACCCCAACCCCCCCTAGCCAGCTGCCAAACAGACCCTCCCTGTTCCCTTCATCCCTACTGTGGGGGGCAGAGAGGGTGAGAGGGTGAGAGGGTGAGAGGGGGGGGGCAACTCTTCCAGAAACAGCCCACATAATTGCCCTCCTTTTTTTTCTTCTTCCTATTCAAACCCTTTTTTCCCTCTTCGGTTTTTAGTCCTTTTTTTCTCCTTTTTGGGGGAGAAAATAAATTGGGAGATTCCGCGGGGGGGTTAGGGGGAGGTGAAGGGGGGGGGGGCGGCTACGGGAGGGTGGGCTCTCTCGTCTGCGTTTACTTTTCCACAAATGTAAAATTAGACCCTCAGACTCTTTGCCTGATCCGTTTTTCTGGCTGCTGCCTCCTCGATGGGGGGGGGGGGGGGGGGGGGGGGGGGGGGGGGGGGGGGGGGGGGGGGGGGCTGGTCTTCTGCAGCTTTAACACGTGAAGCTTTGGTACATTTGGGTGATGTCGTGGCCCCCGGTGATGTCGTGGTCCCCGGTGATGTCGTGGCGTGCCGGCTGCTGCACGCCAGAGGCTCCGCTGGTCACATGTCAAATCCAGCACATTTCCATTCATCCGGAGAGATGCTCTCATATTTAATACCCCACCTCTTTGAGTCTGGACATCCGGCTCTGCTCTCTGCCCCCCCCCCCCCCCCCCCACACCAACCCCTCGCACTGTAACTAATGGGACAGTCAGGGATGGAATTTTCAAAGGGGGGGAGAGAAACTCTAAGAAACTGGGCCATTTGGATAAAATCCCAGTTTTTATCCCGGGCTTAGCCGCGGAGGAGAAAGGGAGGCAGAAGCCGGCGCCTGATGGAGTTGGTTCAGCATCGGAAGGCTTTCCACGCTGAGCCGCCGCCTCTTTTGTCGCTCTCTTCGCTGATATTTTAGTTTTCATTTTCCTTATTTGATCCCCCTCCCCGTCTTTAAGTTTTTTTTATTCCCCCCCCCCCCTTCCCCACAGGCGCTGCCAGTTGTCAGCCAGTGGCTAAACTGCCTCCCTCAATCGCCTTTCAGCTCCGGCTTAGTCTCATTGGCAGTAAGCTGATTAGCAACGAGCCGCTAAGCCCGGCAGCGACTGATAGCCTAACAGAGAGTAGCAGGGAGTGGATGAGTGGGGTGGGGGGGGGGGGGGCGATGGGGGTGAAAGGATAGCAAGTGGGGGAGGGGGGGGGACTTTTACTGTTGGACGTCTCCTGTAAGATGAAACCCCGTTTAGCTGATGCGAGTGCGAGTGGAGGAGCAGCACTGAGGAGGAAGCGTTCATCAGGCCGAAATAACATCCAATATATTGCAAATCCATCACGTAATCCCAACCAGCAGCAGGAAGCCCCTCCCTCGCTGTGACTGACGCAACCCCCCCCGGATTAACGGGAACGTACTCGGAGACGCCACCGACACGCTGAAGAGGCAGAACCGGGGGGCGGAGCCAAGTGTATAACTGAACACTCGATTGGATATTGTCAGTCGATGAATGTACCACGAGGTGGATCTGTTGTTACACCACCTACTAATGATTTGAGGATCGATAGTTACACATTGATCAATAGACTTGAATCTGCTTACGACTACATAATGGTACATTTATTAGGTAACGTGCATATATACATGATGATCTGCTAAAGTGAATAACGTGCACAACAAGGCTCATGTTTGGTGATTAATAGTATTTAAAGTTGACTGAAGCTTTGAGGAGGTGAAAGAAACAGAAGAGCTGAAGTATGAAAAGCTCTTAAACCGGTTATTGACGCCTTGTGTAACAAGAGGCAGCCGCTTCTTACCGCCTCTTAAATGATTCACAGGAACGTTTCAAAGCTCGACTGCAGGCGGAATCTTTAAATAAAGGTTCTGTTAAACGGAGCAGAACGCGGCTGGAAATGTGCTGCTCCCAGTAACCTGACTGTAGATTCAACTAAAGGACGCCGATGTGCCAGAATGCAACTTCCACATTATCACGACTATTACCCAGAAAGCAACGCGCCTAACGACTATTACCCAGAAAGCAACGCGGATTAAGTGGTTGTGATTGTAGTACTTTCACTGGTTTTATTACTTTAACTGAATTGGAGCAGTGCTCATAAATCCCATTGGACTTTGTAGAGGTTAAAGGTCACGTCTTATGGTATTAGCAGCAAGCTATCATTTAGCACAATCGCAACATGCGTGTGTGTGAGATTTATTACACGGTGAGCTCTGACTGCGCGTCGGGAGCCGCCCCCCTGCTGCTGTAAACGGTCGCCGTGGAGACCGAGGTCTGCTGCCGTCGGGCCTGTTGACGGCCATTTGACCTTCGACCTCCACAAGGGACACGACTGCTGTCAGGCAGCAATGATTCACAAAGCATTCATGTACTTGTTTTCCTATTTGTATAACAACCGAATTATTAAAATACATTCAATGCAAACAAAACGGCACAGATGAATTTAATGAAATTTGAAACAAAATTGGTTCCAATTTTGGCCTCTGTCGACAAAACCAAGAAATGCTAAAATATAGTTTGATTCTTTAATTTGTGGCACACATTTAGTTGTTGGAGCCCTTTGATCTGCACAGGAAGCTGCGTTTCGTATTCTGTGTTATACGAGTGGAACAGAGACATTGTTGTACTTCAAAGGACACATCAAAGCTAAATGACTTCAGTTTTTAAATGCTCTTCTCCCTCTGCAACGTTTTGTGCGACGCTGTTCTCCCCTGGTTGGCCGCGCTGCAGCAGATCGACGCTGGAGGTCAAAGGTCGCGTTAAAGGTGGACGGGAGGTGGCGTCATTTCAGCGTCACCAACGTTAAGAAGCGTTTATTTCAGGACTGAGTGTTAGTGGCGCGTCATCCTCCCGTTTGTGTGATTAGTGGTGTGTAACTGACCCCCCCCCCCCCACACACACACACACACACACACACACCGCTGCCTCTTAACTCGGTGATACTTTATGAAGGGTCCTTATGTGTGTGTTTATGTGTTTAAACCCGCCCCCCTCTCCCCCCCCATTTCACCGCCCGTCTCAATGAATTGTTAATCTCTGTTCGCAAAACCCGTCACGGTCCCCAAAAGTAGGATGGATGCAGCCGGGCGCTAAATGACCCAGAATCCATCAGGAGACGTGACGTGTAACAGTTTTCATCAGACTGTCGTGTGTGTGTGTGTGTGTGTGTGTGTGTGTGTGTGTGTGTGTGTGTGTGTGTGTGTGTGTGTGTGTGTGTGATAAAGGGATGAAACCCCCTGAAGCTCGTTGGAGTTCACACCCTCGTTGGGATTTTCTTAACGAGCTCCTCGACTGATGACTGAAGCATGCTGCTCGCCGGGCGTGTGACCACTGTGAAGCGTGTGTGTTTACAATGACCTCATTCAACACACACACACACACAATCGGTTCTTCCGGCTGAATCTGCTGCTCCTTCTGCCAAGCAGCACACCATGGCCCACAATGCACTGCTGCCTGAATGGACACAACTTTGTGTGTGTGATTCTGTATTGTTTGCGTGTGTTCCATGTCAGGGGAAGTGTGTGTGTGTGTGTGTGTGTGTGTGCGCCTCTTAAAGGATTCCAGCTGGAAAGCTTGGAAGCTCCTTTTTATCATTTATTTACATCGGGGCTCATTGCAGAACTAATTTCTTTCAATTTGGCAGATTATTCCTCCTCTTCCTCGGTGTTATTGATCGGATTGCAGCATGAATAACGACATTATTCGCTCATTACCTCGGTTTCTCTGTTTCATTGGAAATGCAGAGGCAGTGATGGAGTGGAAGCTGGCGTCTGCCTGTCGGTCACAGTTCGGGTCTCGCTTCACTCTCTGCTCTTCGCCTCCGATAACAAACGAGAGCAAACGGCAGCCGTAGTAACGTAGAGGGAGTCGATCCTGTAATCTAAGGAGGCTTGGTGACTCACAGCTGGGCTCTTCATGCAGGAGAGTCTCCCTTAATGACCAGTAACGTCTGCAGCCTGTCGCTGTAATGAAACAAAACCACCGCAATCCTCCTGTTGCGGTTTGACTGAAGTCCACATCTCACGTAATGCGCGGAAGCGCCGTGTGTGTCTGTGTGTTGATGTGTCTGTGTGTGTGTGTCTGTGTGTGTGTGTTGCAGGTTGCAGCCCTTCATCAGCGGTCAGCCCAGTAAGAAGCTCGCTGTGGATCAGGTGAGCCCTCTCACAGCACTTTTCCGTCCTCCTGTCAGAATCTTCAGGCTTTGGTTCTTAATTTGATTTAAATTGGAGCAGAGTTGAAACACGGGAGGCTTCACGTCGTCTTCTTATTGGCTCTCGTTTCTCCGTATCTGACTTTACACATCGTGTTCCTTCATCACAGCAGCCCGGCAACAAAAGAAGGAAAAACGACTTGGAAGTTTGGTCTGAAGCGAAAACGTATTCACACGTTTTGGAAGATCACATCAGTAAAATGTTTGTTAGAACTTTAATCCATAAATTTGCTCTTTTTAAATGGATTTTTGACACAAACGACGCTGAGCGAGCGGAATAAAAGATAAAAGTGTTTCCTTTCTGTCCTCCTCGCTTCCTTCCACTCTCCTCCATCTTACTTCCTTTCCTGCATCCCCCCCTCCCCTCTTTTGTCTCCGGTAAGGGGAGGGGGGGGGTGGCGGTCTCCGGCTCTGTCACAAGGGGGCCGGGTCAACAAGGCCTGTTGCCTAGCAACCCCCAAATCTCCTCCTGGGAACCGTCGGGCTGCTCCTCGTTATGTAACGCTGCACCGGGGGGGTGGAGGGGGGGGGGGGGGGTTAGGGTGTGAGAAGAGTGTCCGGGGGCCCCCTCCCTTTGACTCTATTAATGATCCGAAGCCGACCTTCAGCTTGTGATGGTTACCGTGGTTACCGTGTACTTCCTGGTTTTAATAAGACCTTTAATCCACGTCCATGCCGGTCGTTCCTGAGTAACCGCAGGCGCTCACATGTCGCCCCCCCCCCCTCAAGCCCCTCCTCTATTAACATCGATGTCAGAGACGTCTCGTCTCTCTCCAACAACTGTCGCCTCCTAATTGGTCTGCAGCCGCGTGTACCCGAGACGCGTAATGAGGCGACGCTTGAAGACGCTGAAGTTCAGGCTGTTTGAATCATACTGGGGGGGGGGGGGTTATATTCATGCTTAAACAGGACGAAATGCTCATTACATTCTCCCCCCCCCCCCCCACAGTAAACAAGTGTCTACATTTTACAAAGGAGACACTTTTGTATGAGACAATAAAGGCTGTAAAAAGTCATTATGTGGTGAGATGAAATCTTCACCTGCCCCCCCCACCCCGACCCCCCTGCTGGTTATTGTTTTGGGGCTTTATGAGATCAGATCTGGATTAGATTTCCCTCGAGGGCGGCCGGCGTCACGCAGAAGAAAATATGAAACTACAATATTTCCTGTTTGCCCAGGCTGCCACCGCCGGAGCCCCGCCCCCTCCCCGCCGCCGCCGGCGTGGTGGTGGAGAGCGGGCCGGTGTTCTACGACGACGCGGCCGGCGACGAGGAGGAAGATGAGGAAGAGGAGGCCTGTCTCAGCGCCATGGATCTGCTGGGCAGCAACGGTGAGACTTTCATCGATGAGGAGCTCAGAACCTTTTACACGATTCCTCAAAGTGTTTATCTGAGACGATAAAACGTTTTCAGTGACGTCTCGAACGTTGAGCTTATTTTTAAAGGCCCTAATAATTCAGCAGCTGGTTGGCGAATCGGCCGTTTAAACTGATCTGCAGGAAATAACAAATCTGAATTCTCGACTCGTTAATCTGCATTTCGCAGACTTCATTGATTTAACGAGGCCTCCTGAAGATTTAAGGTCTCTGACTAAAAACGCACTTCACTGATTCCTGTAAGCTGCTCGGTGAGGTCAAAGGTCACAGCGTGTCTCCCTCCCCACAGATTACGGCAGCGAGGCCGACTACGACGACTGACGGGTTTTCTCCTCGCGTCCACTCGCCACCGCGCCGACTCCAACTGATCAAACTTTAACCACGACGCCGCTGCAGACGGGCGCCGCGGCGCCGCAAGGGACCAAAGACAAATGCTGGACACACCCCCGGCTGCTCTGCGGCCCGACCGGACGCCGCCGCCGGAGTTGATGCGACGATGTTGGTCGTCATTCGGGTCACAAGCTGAGGAAACGTTGCAGTAAACATTGTTCTGTTAAAGCAACACTTCACCCTCAAAAGGACCATTTGTGTGTTTAACTCCTCCTCCACGGCGAGCGGAGGATCACGCAGGAACGCAGTGAATGAAGGTCACTTCCTGTCTCCTCTGGTCGCCGTGGAGGCGAAGAATCGGATCAACACAAACGCACGAGCTCATTTGTGGGTGATTCAAACGTTGAGGTCAAAACGTCACTTTCTTTTCCTGCAAAGTTTCACTTCTCAGTTCTTCACTGAACAAAATGCTCAACGGTATTTTCCTCCAACTCGCACTTTATGATGACATCACTTCCTGGTGGCTAATCTTCACTAAATGGTGTCTTTATAAACGAGCATCCGACAATCCGGTAGCATGAGGTCGTTAAAGCTTTAATCCTTCTGAACTATGCAGAAACCCCCAGATGGTTCCACCGCAGATACACGTCATAAATGTATATGATTTGTGTATTTATATATATTTTTAATATATAGATATATCTATATATCTGGTCTGTGTACGGAAGCAGAGGAATTGGAATTGGATTTTTTTTGCTGTTTTTTGTTTTTAATTTGAGATTGTGTAATTTTGAATAACGATCTGCCGCGTCTCCACCTCAAAGCCGAGCGGCTCGAACTACAAGAGAGCAAATCTATTTTGTATTTATGCTTTTATGTTTTTGTGTTGGGGAGGCGGTGAGGAGGAGAAGACTCCTTCCTGCTGAGAGGACGCTTTGCATTCTGGGTGTTGTTGTGCAGTAAAGATTCATTACATGGAGAACAAAGGCGGCTCGTTTCTTTCTCCGCTTATGTTCTACTTTATTACCTTTCTGATGCAGCACAATTGTTCCAATCATTGAATATCCAGCGACATATTTACTCTTCGAAAACCTGAATAAATGAAGTGGCCTCCTTTAACGCCATCACACAAAGTGTTGGTCATGTGACCGTCTTTAATTCTCAAGTGAAGAACAATTACAGGTTTTTATTTTTTCATCAGCATCAAAAAACGTCTTTCAACAGCAAGCACTTCTGTTTCTTTCTTCTTCACCTTTCTCTCACTTTGCTGCCCCCACTTTGAGCGTCAATGCCCCCCCTTCCCATCAGTCATCAGCTTCTGTCTCTTCTCCCCCCCCCTCCCCATCTTTACTCATCTTGCTCATTTAACTTCTCTCCCTCAAAATCCCCTTTTTCACATCCACTAACACCCCCTTGTTTGCCCCCTCCCCCCCCCCCCCCCCCCATCGTGTGCCGGCATGCTAACGGCTCCCCGGCGGCGCTTTGTGTGTCTCCGTGTGAATCAAAGCTCCCTCACACACTCGTGAGGACTCTTCATTAGAGGCAAGAAGCTTCAGAGGAAGCGTCCCAAAGCCGCTGCGTCCCACGAAGGTCCACAGTCTCCAAATGTGTCCCCCCGTCCCCTCCCCCTCGCCCCCCCACTTCTCCTCAGTTAAATGTCCTCTGCTCACAAAAACAATCTTTCTTCTTTCTTTAAATGGAAATAAAACCGTAGTTTTCTCACATGTTCTGGTTTGTGGTTGACGTTAAAGAAATGTGTTAAAGTACACAAAGTCTGAAGTTCTAAAAGTCCTCAATCTAATATCCACAGACACACACACACACACACACACATACTTCCCACCACCCAATTTTTTTACCAGAGCAGTTTTCCTCTTCGTCCGTCCTCAAACTGTCCTCCGTCTCTGCACTGCGTTGTCCTGCATCGGCATATCAACCCTGTTATATTGCGGGTCCTGAGGTTAGCCCCCCCCCCCCCCACATTTAGTTGTAGTGGCTAACCTTCCCTCCACTGCAGGCTGATGCCCTCCGTTGTGTAATAAATACATGAAGGTATTCACGTTGCCCTTGGCGACCTGTTTTTTTCTGTGTACCCCGACAGGTAGGGTAAGAGGGGAGAGGAGTGTACGTGGGGGGGGGGGATGAAGGACACAGCGCTGCTCCTCATGCCGACGTCCTCTTTGTCCACCTCACAGAAAACACAAAGTGAATAAATCCAATATGGCCGCGTGGCACTAACTAGCTAGCTAACTAGCTGTGGACAATCACCACCCCCCACCCCCCCTCCCTCTGTTAAAAGACAGGGGCGTATCTCTTTATTTTTCTCCTTTATCTTCTCGCGTCTTATTTTAGTCTTTTTCTCCTGTTTGACGTGAGCTTTTCCTTCAGGAAACCGACCCATTGATTCGAGTCCATCGGATCCGAGAGGCAGAAACGTTCTGTGCAAAGGAAAGAATAATAACAGGACGTCACATGACAGACTTCCAGTGAGACCAGTCCCCCGTTGGGTTCATTTACAGGTGTGTGTGTGTGTGGCCTGTGGTGTTGCTTTGTAGCAGGTGTGCGTCTCCAGGGCTGCGTTTTTCCTTTTGTGTGGTGTATCACAGGAGGTGTGTGTGTGTGTGTGTGTGTGTGTGTAAGAGAGAGAGAGAGTGCACGTGTTGTTTTTGTTCTACTGCAGCCCTGTAATTACCTTCAGTCAAATCTGCTTCTGTAACACAGGTGGGAGACACACAATTTAATTACACGGTGGGATCTCTGCTGCAGCCCACCTGTGTGTGTGTGTGTGTGTGTGTGTGTGTGTGTGTGTGTGTGTTTGAGACACACACACACACCTGTTCATCTGTCCAATATGAGTAACTGCAGAAACTCAAATGTATTATTTCATAGTTTCATAGACAGACATGTAGACACTCATGGATACACGTGTGTGTGTTTGTGTGTTAGAGAGACCGTGATGGGAGGGATGGGGGGGGGCAGCGAGCCTGAGTGTGATTGAAAGAGACTCCGGGAGACAAAGGGGGGGAGGGAGGGCAGGTTGAACACCTGGCGCCTGATCTGAGGCAACATGATGGAGATTAAAAAGATCACGAGGGGGATTCTCCCTCTCCTCCCCCTCCTCTCCTCTCTTCCCCCTCCCTTCTTCTCCTCCCTGCCTCTCCTCTCCTTCCTTTCTCTCCCCTTAACCTCTCTATTTTCCCCTTTTATTGTGCTCTCCTTTCGTCCCCCCTTCCCTCCTCTCCCATCTATTCCCCCTTCCCCTGTTCTCTCCTCCTCTCCCATCTACTCCCCCTTCCCCTGTTCTCTCCTCCTCTCCTCTCGTCCCCCCTTCCCCTGTTCTCTCCTCCTCTCCTCTCGTCCCCCCTTCCCCTGTTCTCTCCTCTCCTCTCGTCCCCCCCTCCTCCTGTTCTCTCCTCCTCTCCTCTCGTCCCCCCTTCCCCTGTTCTCTTCTCCTCTCCTCTCGTCCCCCCTTCCCCTGTTCTCTTCTCCTCTCCTCTCGTCCCCCCTCCTCCTGTTCTCTCCTCCTCTCGTGCCCCCTCCTCCTGTTCGCTCCTCCTCTCCTGGCTCAGTCTCGGTTGTCAGAGACCTCCAAAGTGCTCAAGGTGTGCTTCATCTTCCTTGTTGCTAAGCAACTTAAGTTTTCCAGCCTCTCGGGAGCGATCTAATTAGCTCCTGTGTTGGGGGGGCTTTGCTCCCCATGAAGATGTTAGAGGGTCCGTTTGTTGCTGGTTTAACTGGGAACCAGCACCTGCTTCTGGTGTTGTTAAAGTGCTGCCAGGAGACGACGCAACGTGAGCCAATCACGCAGCATCGCCGCGTCGCTGAGGATGAAAGGCGCCATCGATGTGCGTTCATAAGAAGGGGGAGGAAGACGCCGCCATTTGAAGATGTAGTCCGTCTGCGAGGCTTCGTCGACTCCGCGTGCTTCGTCTGGAAAAGGAGTCTTTTAAAGACCAGAAGACGTCTAAAGGGAGGCGTGAAGGAGGCCGGACCCTTTCAAACGAGAAGGAGCGCCGGCTCGGCTCCGAGCTCCTCCCGGATGTGCGAGCTCCTCCTCGTGTCTCCAAGGACGAGGAGCAGCTCATGTTGGCCGCTTGCATCTGTGGTTTGGTTCTTTGGGCCACTTTGCAAAGCTCACGAACACAAGTGAGTCGACACCCGGCAGCAACGGACGGTTCTGAAAACAATGAGGAAGCGTCTCATAGCTGCATCCTCTGCGGTGACCAGCAGGGGGCGACTCCTCTGCTCCCATAGACGTCTATGACGTCTACTTCTCTGGATTTATTCAGTCTCTAGTTTAATGCAGCATGATGTTCATTTAGTGAATTATGGTCTGTGTGGAGTCAAACACCATAAGGCAGGGGACGCTTTAGGGCGGGACTACACAATGATTGACAGGTCTCTCAGTCCAAATATGGTCACTTCCTCTTCACTCATTGCAAAAAAGGCCTGGATAGCAGCAGCCACAAAGCAGCAGCCGGAACAGATTCAGCTGATCCGACCCGTTTTCATGCATCTCGTTCTCAGTGAGACGTTTATCTATTTGGGAGGAAAAACTGAAGTTGTTTTCCTCCACCTACTGTAGCACCTCAGAACACATGAAATAACAGGCGGGGTCAAACCGGCTGGAAGCCACGACGCACTCTGCGTATCAATTACTGTAAACCTTCAGTGAAAGACGACTCGGGGGTGTTTCTCCCTGCCAACAGGGAAATGTTACTCTGCAGCTTCAGCAAAAACCCCCCTGCTGCTCCCCGCACACACAGGCACACACACACACACACACACACACACACACACACACAAACACACACACTCTGGGGACATCCAGCAGGTTCGGTGCCCATCTTCATGATAGCAGCCTCCACGTAAACGGCTCCTGTTTGCGGGAAAACATCAGTCACACACAATGGCCGCCTCCCAGGTGGCCTTGACCTCCGGTGACCTCGCAGCGCTTCAGCGCTTCCTCCTGGAAGACTTCCTGTGTGTGTGTGTGTGTGTGTGTGTGTGTGTCCATGAAAAACAGCCTAAATGTGGGATCCAGTGGGAGTGTTTTTTCTGATTTGCAGACAATAGAAACTCACTTCCAGCTACGAGCCAACGTGGCGCTAATCAGTCAATTCTCAAGTTCTGCTGGTTGATGAACCAAAAAATGCAGCGAGAGCATTCGCCAAAATGAAAGTGACGACACTCAGAAAGGACATTAATGTTATGAAGCATAAAATGACCACAAGTCAGGCTGGAAGTTCTGCTTCCAGCTCACAAACAGTGAGGAGCAGCACGAACCTTCTCCTCCCTACCTGCTGCACTACAGTAATGAAACGAAGTCACCTTGCGATGCAGCAGCAGTGATGGAGTTCCTCATCCGAATGTCCTCCAAACGGGACCTTCAGTCCATCCTCACGCGCATCTCGTCCTGCGGGAATGAGACGTTTGTCATCGCCGGCCGAGTAAAACGGGAAGCGGAGTGAGGACGAGGATGTGAGAGGAGGAAACGGTTATTCTCAGCGTCCGTCTCCTGAGCGCTGTCCTCTGGGCGAGAGGACGTCCGCCGCCTCCCCGCTGACAGGAAGTCCTCCGTCACAGAGTCTTTGGTTTTTAGGGTCGACCGGACATCCTGAGGAAACCCGAGAAACGCTCGCTGCTCGTTTTTTGTACCAGATACAGTGTTTCATGCAACGACAAACGGTCAGCGATGCAGTCAGAGGTCATTCATTCATTTCAATAGGTTGGAATGTTCAGATGTTGGGGTCAAAGGTCGCGTCGGCGTGAGCCTCTCTGCCTCGACGTGGCGTTTCAGCATCCCGCTGAAACGCGCCCGCGTGCCACGGCTAATTCTCAGCCATCAGCCCCCCACACGTCCACGCCGCCCGCTTGGCGCCGGGCGCCGTCTTATTCACGCAGCGGCGTAACCGGACATTTGGCTCGACAGCAACAACTCGCCATCTGGAGCTTCCCCCTGCGAGGAGCCGCCACAGACCCACAGACCTCTGGATCGGGCCTGAGAACGTTCCGCGGAGCGATGCGACGGATCCAGACGGCCCTCCAGGTGCGTCAGCGTCTTAAACCGACAGGAGCTCGAGGCAGAGAAGGTCGCCTGTGTGACCTTGTGACAGAGGCGTGACAGAGTGCCTTCTCTGCATCGCTGACCGTTTGGATCCCGTGAAATGACGTCTCCTGAAGTTGCACCTCGATGGCTTCCGTCGGGTTCGTGCTCTGAGGAGCTCGTATGTAAATATAAGAACTTCTGAGGAATCGTTCTTCGACAGTTTGAGGATTTTAAATCAGAAACTCAAAGTCTCACCAGGTCCAATTCTGACGGCTTAACAGAAAAACAATTTGGGGATTAGATCCTTTGGTGTAAATGCGTCTGCGGGGGCTCTCGGCCCGGTGAGCCGCCGTGCTGTCAGACAATCCCCCCTAATTACGGGTACGGTAACCCCCCCCCCCCCCCCCTTAGAAAAGGCTTAGATCAATTAGCCGACACTGGCCGGCTGGGCTCGATCCTCGCCGGCTTTCTCACTGATCCGGCAGAGCGGTGGGAAGCCGGTCGGACCCCCCCGAGCCCCCTGAGCCCCCCCGGTCCCCCCCCGCCCTGCTGGAGCGATGTCTCCTCTCTTCACACTCACCAGCTTAACAAACGTATTATCAGCTCACGTATGTACGAGGCCGACCGATGGAGCCACTTTTACGTTTAACTGCAACAATGTTTTTGCCACTTTTAGGTTGAATCAATATACAGACGTGTGTCTTCTTCTCTATTCGGGTGTAGAAATATACAGATGCACAATCTGTGGATCAGAAGTCGCTCAGTGCAGCGAACTTTGGGTTTATTTGTCCTTTGAGGAGTCGATTCCTTTTCTAAGCAAAGCTTAGCAGACGCTTTCAGCAGCACTCAAAGGGGGGGGGTCACATTTCAGCCAGTGGTGCCAGCGACTTTCCTGCTTATTAAATGAGAGCTTAAACGTCGCTGAGGAACGAGCGTCTGCAGCAGCAGAATAACACGACTCAACCGGGGAAAATAAGCAGCGAGACGGAGCCTCTGAAGACGTTCTGCTGACGTTCTGCTGACGTTCAGAGTGTTCAGTCGAGTGGGAACCGACGCACACTAATATTTATGGGTTCTAATATTTATGGATTCACCCGCAGCTGTTCCTGATCCCTCGTACCTGGGAAAGAGCTGCGAGCGCCGGGCTTCTGCACCAACCGCTGGAAGGGAGCTTCCCTTAGAATGTGAGCCCTCGTTAACCGCTAATTGCAGGAGGTAGAATGAAAAACACCCCCCCCGCCCCCCTCTAAGGGTGCTGGTGGGAGATGAGGAAGCTGTGGACTGAATAAAGGATGTAGCATAAAAATAGATAAGAGAACCAATTCAGGCGTTTTATTTAGATGAAACTGCGTCTGGATGAAGATTTCATTGTTTTCATTTAGTTCACCGCTCGACGCCGAGACTCGACCGCGATGCAAGAAAACACAACTACTGGATATTTAGCAGCAGGATCGTTCTAAGGGGAGATTCAAGACATTCAACTGGTATAAGAGCAGCCGGGGGAACATTTCAGCATCTGTGGATCAGTTCAGCTCCTTTTTCACAGAAAGGAGGCGAATGGACACAAAGGAAAACATGGCAAAAAGTCACGGCGTTCCCGTTAACGCGACTCCTTTTAAACGCAACTGTCCCAAAATAAACGACTTTCATAGATTCAGGCCACAGGAAAAAATGATTCATGACCCCCCATCGTGAGGTGAGGGGACCCTCTTCTCCATCCGAGCCGACCTTCCCCCGATGAGCACAGCCAGAGAGAGTTTGTAGGGGGAACATTGTTGGAGTTGATGAGAGTGGCTCCTTGCAGGCATGGCTGACCCCCACCCCCCTCCCCCTCCCTACTGGAGCTGCTGGTTGGCATGGAGGATGTTTACAGACATCCAGCCTGGAAGCACATTTTCATCCCTCGTTAAAAATAAAGAGGAATCCATGTTTCTGCCGGTGTTCCCCACACGTCTCGCCAGCGGCCCCCCGGGCGGGAACACTGAAGCTCCCCGTCAGTCCAGACAAACAGCGTGGGAGGGGCGGCGGGGGAGGCAGGGGAGGCGTGGGCGTTGGGCTTACCAGTCTGCGGGTCCCGTCTGCAGGGAGACGCGTTGGTTAGCATGTAAACCCATCAGACCCCCCCGGCATGTTCTGTCTGTGGCAACACAACACACACTGGAGGAATCCAGGTGGATCCGCCCTGCTTGCCTCCGTAGGGGGGGAGGGAGGGAACTGAGGGAGGGAGGGAGGATACCTGTGTGCTGGCTCTCCAAACATCCACACATGCAGCAGCTGTGCACTCGGAGAAGAATGCGCTCTGCTCTGATTAACCGGAGGATCCAGCGAAGCAACGTAATGTTTGCAGGAAGGACCTCAAGCTGCGCAGTAATGTGGAGTCACACGTTACTGTAACGTAGCACATGACAACAAACAGTACAAATAGTTGCTTGGGTTTCATAAACATTTGGGAAAAGATTGCGGTTTGGGTTCAAGTGACTGTGGAAGTGGCGTAAGGAATCGATAAATCTCCGTGAGGAATAACTCCCCCCACAGACGTGCATTCTTATCGGTGGGTTTTTATCTCCACAAGCTCAGCTTTTTTCATTGTGTTTCCTCCCTTTCTTCCATCCTCCCTCCCTCCCTCTCGCTCCCTTTCTTCCTTCTCCATCTCTGCCAGCTCTCCTGCAGATCGGAGCTCGGACAGATGGCAGCGGGCAGAAAGTGTTTGCTTGCACACAGCTCCTAACAAAGCGAGCAGATGCCAGCTGAGCGCCCCCCCTCCTCCCCCCCCAAAGCCCCCAACTACCCATTACCACGTCACGGGAACATGGCCGACAGGATGGATAGAGGACCACCTAATATCCCAGTATTTCCACATTAGACATTTTGATTTGTTTTTTACCTATTTGTTTACTTTTTGCATTTGTTTTTACCTTTACATATGTTGACTTTTCGCCCTTTTTTAAATTAATATTTTAATCTAACATATTTTGATTATTTTTCAACCTAATATTTTTTCCAGTTTTTTTTTTTACCTATTCTCTTCAGACTTATTTTTCAAAAACTTTTCCCCATTCAGTTTTCCTCCCAAAAACAAACTAATTAATTTTCATTAACATTCTTCGACACAATATCTTGACCTTTGTTCAGATTATTTTTGGACCCAATATTTTCTAATTTTTTTCCAGGCATCAGAACCTTTTATTGCCAAAGTATGTTAGACATACAAGGAATTTGAAATTGCAGTTGGTGCACAAAATATAACTTTGTAAGTTACAATGAAGTATAGAAGAAGAAAATAATGATCCCAGCTGGTTCCTGTAATCGTTGTTGATTGGCACCCACAGGCAGCGCCTTTTGATTAACGCTAAAAATCCTCATCCTCATTAGTTCAAAACGCCAACTTTCATATTCAATCAAGCCCCCCTTTTCTAGACACTCCCCCACCCCGCGTCCAATTACACCGATCTCAATGTCGCTGTGGCCCCCCATGTAGATGTGGCTTCAATGAACCGCTAAAAATAGATTCCATTTTCATTTTGCTCCTGAGAGCCGAGAGGAGTCCAGGACGTCCTTGAGAGGAAAAACATCCACGTCGCAGGTGAATTCAGCCGCTTCGTAGCTTCTGTTGGGAGGGGCTCCATCCATGTTCCTTCAAGCATCTGCCAGGTGTTTTACTGTGAGGTGACCTTTTATTACCGTCCTTCCCGAGCACATTGAGTTGGTTTTGATGTATTCTATTCCTCTCCGCGGCGGCCCATCAGAGGCTTACAGTACGCGCAGAATATTCATTAGCTGCCGTAAATATCTTCTTTCTGAATATTCATGTCTGCGGGGAAAACATGAGAGGAGACTGATATAGACTGTGTCAGTCCATAACGTAAATCTATAACCTGCTCCCTCATCCGATAATTACCGATTCACAGGAAGCAGCATAACTTTAAAGCAACAGAGAGGACTTCACCTCGCTCAGGCTTTCACCGTCTCACATCTTCTACATTCATTTTCAACACAGCGTCCGTTTTGGTTCTTTAAAGAGAACCACTCCCCAGGACATATTCATGTATTTATGTATTATGTAAAGAAAATAAGAGCTGAAAGTGGCTTTATTTTCTGTGACCTTCGCTGCTGTAACTTCAGGCTATCGGGACTCTTTCGTCAGGAGGCCTTTAAGCCGCCGTGTGGCTGCGACTCGCATGCAAACCGGGTTCCTGCGTGACAAAGGGTGCAGAAACGAAGCTTTCTGCGTGCCGGCGGGAGGGAGCCGCTCCGTCGCGTCGCAGTCGAGGCCTGCTGCTCGGCGGCTAATCGCTCAGTAAATAAGGCGAGCCCAGGCGGAGGCAGCTGGGAGCCGAGCGGGCTCATTAGGACGAGGCGGACAAACGCAACCTGTGATTACTGGAATCAGGACTCCGGCGCTCCAATCAGAAGCGAACCACACCCCATCTGGAGCCTTGAAGGTCCCGTCTTCTTTCATTTCAGGTGGCGGTTGTCACATAGAAACGTCGGCTTGTCGGCTCCGCTGGAAAGTTAAAGTTAAGTCGTGAGCGTGTTACTCAGGAGGTTGTAATGGCGTGAGATCCCCTCTGATGGTCGGCAACGTGGTTAAAGGCGGAGATAAAAAGGAGAAGAAAGAGACTCGAGTAACGATAACCTCGAGATAACTTTACACGTCCAACATGTTGGGTCTGATAAAACTCTACGCTTCTGCTTTCACGTTGGCCAACATTTTCCGAGTGTGGGCGTCGTCATGGAGCGAGACCGCCACAATCCCCCAGAAGGTCGGCGCTCGGTGCCAGAAGAATATGGGGAGCCTCACGCCACCATTTAAAAACGGAAGAAACAGCAGTTGGGATTTAAACCCGTCGCTCCTTTTCAACTGCGGCTGCGTCTTCGGAGGAGCAACGACTTGCTAAACTCCCCCGCCCCCCACCAACATCGGTCCCTGTTGTGGAAGCGCTGGTACTGTGAGCTGGAGGCCCCGAGCGGAGCTCCCTCCAGGGTTCACCGCTGCATGGCGTCGCTCTTCACTCGGGAGGGCCATGAATAAAAGATGTGCGTTACCTCACACGAGCCCATGAATAATTCAGAGAGCAGGAGGTGGAGGGAGGTGGAGGGAACTGGAGCTCCACGCTGCCCGGGTTTCATCTGAAGAGAAACTACAGATCGGCGAGCGGAGTGAGAATCCATCAGGCTACAAAACACAGTACACACTGACTACACGCACACACTCACACACGAAATGTACTTTAAAATAAGCTTTACATTCTTGTACTAAATATTTCCTCTTTGTTGTCCTTATTGTATCATTTCCTTTTACACCTTTATTCCCCTTCTTATTGTATTCCTGCTTTCATTTGCTTTCCTTTCATTACACTTCCTGTGTTACGTAAATCATTCCAATGAATAGATGATGCCTGATAGATAACGTTTCAGGTGAGGTGGTTGTTATGCTTCCTGAAGCCTCCGAGCACTTTGAGCCTTTAATAAAGGTCCGTGTTCAGGTTCTAACTGTTAGCATCGTTAGCTCAGCCGAGCAGAGACACAATTTAACTCCTTTGATGATGTGTTTTTCTCATTAGCAGGCGCCCTTCTTCGTCTGGAGGGACGCGAATGACATTTGAGAAAGGTCACACAAAGGATTTCAAACCAACGTTATCGCGTCAGGCCCCTCGGCTGACTGGCAGGTCCCTTGAAGGTCCTCTGCTGGTCCCCTGAAGGTCCTCTGTTGGTCCCCTGAAGGTCCTCTGCTGGTCCCCTGAAGGTCCTCTGCTGGTCCCCTGAAGGTCCTCTGTTGGTCCCCTGAAGGTCCTCTGCTGGTCCCCTGAAGGTCCTCTGTTGGTCCCCTGAAGGTCCTCTGCTGGTCCTCTGCTGGTCCCCTGAAGGTCCTCTGAAGGTCCTCTGTTGGTCCCCTGAAGGTCCTCTGCTGGTCCCCTGATGGTCCCCTGATGGTCCCCTGAAGGTCCTCTGCAGGTCCCTGAAGGTCATCGCAGATTAATGAGATGATCGCTGACAGATGATTCTTCCCGTCTCCCTCACCCTGTAATAATCAGCATTTCCTTCTCTACACAGCAGCGACTCTTCACAGCAGGTAATTCCATATCAGTCCAGAGGACATACCTGCCCCCCTTGCAGAGTTTTATCCCCTTCGAGAGCTGAAAACCTAATTATTATAAACTGTGGTTACCACGGGGACCATGGGACGCAGTGGGGGGGCAGGGGTGTGTTGAACTCAGACGTCCTGGAGAACGAGCTGTAAGTCTGCTTCGGTCTCCCCCTTCAACACACGTGTGATCGGTTATCAATAAGGTCCATGTGACATATGACGGGGTCAGAGGTCGACGCAGAGTGAAGGTCAGACGTGAAGGTCGTCTGCACAGACAGACCTCCTAATGGGAGCGCGTCGCTCCTCCTGCACAGACAGACCTCCTCTAATGGGAGCGCGTTGCTCCTCCTCCTGCACAGACAGGTTTAATTACATGAAAGTGTCTTAACTTATGAAGGAAGCGCTGCGTTTACTCGCCTGCCGCAGTGTTGTTTGTGTCCTACAAATTATACGTTGCCCACAAACAAAGCTCATTAAAGCCGCCTGACAGCAACGAGGCTCCGCCTCTTTCTCCTCCTTCTCCTCTTCCTCGTCTCTTTCTCCTCTTTTTTTCCAGATGTCTGCCTGAGGTTTCTCCTCGTTAACGGTCCGATTGGGAAGGGGGTGGGGGGGGGGGGGTGAATGAGTGTTAGTCCCTGTGTGTGTGTGTGTGTGTGTGTGTGAGCGTGTGTGTGTGTGTGTGCGTGTGTGTGAGCATGTGTGTGTGCGTGTGTGTGTCTGTGAGCATGTGTGTGTGTTTGTGTGCGTGTGTGTGAGCATGTGTGTGTGCGTGTGTGTGTGTCTGTGAGCATGTGTGTGTGTGAGCGTGTGTGCGTGTGTGTGCGCTGAGTTCTCTGAGAAGTCAAAAGTCAAAGTTTTTATCTTCATGTGTGTTTTCTTTGTTCTTAAAATGTGTAAGATGGAGGAGAGACTGCGTGTGTGTGTGTGTGTGTGTGTCTGTGCATGCACACGCACACAAACACACACACACACAAGAGACATAAAACCAACACAAAGATGGAAGAATAAAATAAGAGAAAAAAAACACTAGAAAGAAATGCTGAATAACCACAAACTGCTGCGTTGCAAATGAACACAAAGACACAAATGCAATAAAGTCACTAATGACGTAAAGAATGAGGAGACATTAAACAAGGACATCAAGCCAAGGAAGCATTCTGCCTCGAGCGCGTTGTCTCATTGTGTGTGTGCGCGTGCATGTGTGTGTGTGTGTGTGCGCGTGCGTGTGTGTGTGCGTGTGCATGTGCAGGCGCGTGCGCGTGTGTGTGTGCGTGTGCATGCGCGTGTGAGACAGCGAGACGCCGGGTGTGTTGGTGTAAACTCGTGGAAGTTGGAGTGTGAAGTTTTCTTCGAGGGGTTTTCTTACTTCTGTTCTCCAGATGTCACACTTGGTGGATAAGTGATGAATGCAGACACACACACACACACACACGTCACACGGTTGTTACAGCGAGTCATTAGTGAGTTTGCGTCGTGTGAGAACCCCCCCATCTGCTGCTGCCGGCCTCATTACCGGGGGCTCCTGTAGATAACGCGCTCCTCTTTCTTCTAACGAGAGACCATAAATTATTCAGTAATTAAGTGCTTTTTCCTTCTCTTCCTCCTCGTCTTCCTCGTTCTGCTCTTCCTCCTCATCTTCCTCTTTCCTGCTGAAACGTTCTCTTGTTGCTAATCGTGCACCTAAAATCTCCAGTTTATTTCTTTTCAGTTCCTCTTCCTCCTCCTTTCTTGTTTCTTTTACCTTTCTTCTTCCCTCTTTCTCCAGTATCTTCCATCATATCTCCTATTGTACTGCCTCTTTCCTTAAATTGCATCCTCCCTCCTCCCTCCTCCTCTCGCTGGTCATGGATGCACGGATCCCCAGGGTGCTGTTATGTAAGAGCTTAGCGTGCTGATGTGATGCAAGAGGAAGTGTTTAGGAGGCTGGGCTGCTCAGACCCCCCCGCCCCCTCCCCCGCCTAACACACACGCATACACACACACACACACACACACACGCACACACCACACACGCACACGCACACACACAAGCTGGCGTCCTTCTCAGACTGGTCGTTGTCCGATGTGTCAGACGTCTGATGCGTCTGTGATGCGTCTCTGAACCTTGTATCACAGTCACGTCAGCACGCAGACACAAACAGGCTGTTTTCTCAAACTTTATTGTTGTTTGTTTTGACAAAGTAACAATTTAGTCGCCATGGTAACATAGAGATTACTTCTAATCAACATAATTGAGGTTATTACTTAAAGCATAACTATCAATTGGATGATTATTTTGGTTTCCAGCACCCGTAGAACCACCGTGCCCCCCCCCCCCCCCCCCCCCCACACACACACACACACACACACACACACACACACACACACACACACACACACACACACACACACACACACACACACACACACACACACACACACACACACACACACACACACACGCGCATGTGGACAGAAAGTGAAACGCTGCCTGGTGACCGTTTGGCCTCCATCCCTCTCTAATGGACCAATTAGTCACAGAAACAGACCGAGAGTGATTATGAGCAATCAGGCAACACAAAAGGACCACTGAGGGGGAGGGGGGGAGGTAAGGGGGGAGTTAAGGGAGGAGTTAAGGGAGGGGGGTAAAGACCAGAAGAAGTGAGAGGAATATGATGGTATCGAGGTCCAGAGGCTCCTTTCAGCGTCTATTACCACTCGGAACAAAAGGGTTAATTAAATCATTCAAGAAGGACGTTTTTAAATGATTATTTTTCCAACGTGGACGCCGTTCAGCCTCCCAGCATGCACCTGACAAATTACATGGAACGGGCGGGATGCTCGTATTCAAAGGAGGACGATAGGTCGCACCGCTAAAGAGCCTCATTTGTCAACCTCAGCACAGCGGGCCGGTATGGATCCATCTATGATGTGTGCATGTGCGTGTGCGTGTGGTTCAACTCGCCAGCTTTGGTCTCCATGGTTACGGCGAACGCAGCCCTGGCGCTCGTTCCAATTAAGGAGTTAATTACCTGCTGTGGAAATATGTGTCGCCTTCGGCTGACGGGTTCGGCTGAGGGGGCGGAGCTTCTGCTCTCACAGGCAAAGAGCAACAGAAACATTTAACGACATCACAACCCCGTTGTCATGTTGTATTTACGGGTTATTCATGTATTCATGAATCAACGGCATCATGCGATGGTGTCAGATTGTCTCCCTTGCTGACGGGTCGCTGTTATGTGTGTAGCGACCCCCCCCCCCCCCCCCTCCCGACCTAACACCCCCCCCCCCCCCACACACACACACACATGAGTTGTGCAGCGGATAAACGCTGTAAACATGATCACATGATCACAATAATTAGCGAGTAATTGGCTCTCCAAAGCCCGGTTTGTTTTCTGATCCCTCTTCACAGGAGCCATTTTGGTTTAATGGTCCGTTTTATCTCCGCCCCCCCCCCCCCCCCCCTCTGTCTGAAATGGAGCGTGCAGCTTACTGAATGGAGATAATCGAGGCTCCATTTAGATGCTAAGAGGGTAATTTGCTAACTCTTTGAAAATATAATTCTCATAACAGCCGTGGTTCTAATTCAAACTGGCTTTGCTGCTGTTTCTCCGTCTGCAGGTTCAGATTCCTCAAAGTGTCTTTGAGCATCAGAAGCAGTGAGGAGGGTGTTTAAAGGTACACTATGCAACATGCTCAGTTAATTAATGTGTTCCATACCGTTGTGGATGATTAAATGAGTCATTTCAGGCCGAACAAAGGTTTTCTCGGCCGCCCTGGGGGGCCGTAGGGGAAATAGCGAGCTGGCAATTGCAGGAGCGTCGGGTCGCATAGTGTCACTGTGCACCTCTGTGCGATCCACCATGGTTCATATGAATAATGACAAACATGCTGTCTGATACAGATACATGTTTAGTCACAATAAATCAGCCCAGGTGAGCTCTGTTAATCCACCTGGAGGGGGAGGGGGGGCACTTAAAGCCCCATTGATGTTCCTGAACAAAGACATAGACAGGTGCTTGATTTACCTGTGAGGAGCGCTGGTGTTTCCCCTTCCACTGACCTTTCAGCCTGAGTCAGCACTAATCCAGGTGGATGTTAATGGGCTCCAGACTGAACTAAAGCCTGCGAGCTCGTATCGATCTTCATTCACAACTTAAAACACAAGTAAAGGGACGAGCGCCTCAAAGGCCTCCAAATAAACTCCAACCTCAAAGTCAGGAAATAACCTTCAGTGTTGCTGCTGACATGATGGAGGTCTTCTTCTGGGGAACTTTATATATATATATATATATATATATATATATAATATATATATATATAATGTGTACAAAGGATTTCTCTAGTAGTTTATACTAAGCTGGACTTTAGCTCAACTCTCTTTTGACAGGCTGCTTTCTGCCCGCCTCCCCCCGTCTCGCTGAATGTGTGGCTCCGCCCCTCACGACATCACAGGCCTCACAACACGAGTCGTGGGAGACGTGGCGTGCTCCGTCGCAGATGGCGCCGCGCTCTGCTGGTGTGGTCGGGGCCAGAGGGTTAACATGCAGTTAACATGTAGCATGACACGATTTATTGAAGTCCATCTGTAAGAAGCGTCACATGACTGAATACCATGTGACACCTTCTTGGTATTCAGGAGCAGCCGGTTCCGTGCGGTGTGTGTGTGTGTGTGTGTGTGTGTGTGTGTGTCCTACAGATGGAGGTGTCACATGCTGAGCTGACGGGCGCAGTGAGGCGGGGGAGGGACGAGGGGTGTTCAGCAGGGGTGGGGGGGGACTTTAACCTGAGTCAGCGTCCCTCTGACCTTCACCATACGACTGATGTCCGACGCTGCCGCAGGACGTCCGCCTCAAACGCCGCTATGAATATTCAGCCTCCAACAGGGATCCATCATTCATAAACGTGTCTGCACAGCCGGGGGGCTCGTGAGCCTTCTCTGGGGGGGGCGATGCCAAATGTGCTCATGCTAAGTCGGTGTGAAACATCCCCCGAAGGGTCACTGAAGCATTCAGCATTTTCTGGAAGCATCATTTTGGTTCATTAAACGTTGTGTAATGGTGAAATCTCATTTGTAGGAGATGAAATAAATAGGATAATGTGCTTGAGTATATATATATATATATATATATATATATATATATGTAACCACATGTTGAAGGTATCAAAGTCACACAGGCTGAAGCCATAATTATTGATCCTTTATCATGCGTGAAATGCCTTCATTACTCAACAAACACATAAACTCACATAAACACGCAGTAGAATGTTTGACAGCATCATAGCTCTGTTTTATGTTTCCTGTATGAAACATTCCAATGTACAAATGGAATTTGTGTTTTCAGTGGATAACAGATCCGATTACTGACACTTTCTTTTACTTTACTAAGTCAACAGCAGTCAGACAGAACTGTGCTCTGTCTTCAGGGCTCCGCTTCTCTGCAGCACATTTGCAGATTAACAACACTCGCCTCTGAAAGTACCTGTGTGTGTGTGTGTCTGTGTGTGTGTGTGTATCCTCCCTCTGTAGCTGATATATTAGCTCTGTAAATCTTTCCGGGCAGACGGCCTGAGAGGAGCGGCGTTGCTGTCGTGGCGGTAAACGCAGCAGCAGGAGGTGAAGCAGCAGAGCTGCTGCTTTCTTCGGTTTGTCCAAGACGAAATAATAAGCCCAATTCAAACACAATAACAGCACTGCACACTCTCAGACAAAGAGCCACTGTTCTCCCCTCACCTTTACTTCCATCTGCACGCGGCCGCTCGCCCTCTGGTTACATCTCTGCATCAAAGACACTTTGTGGCGTCCGTCTCCGAGGACGCTTTCAGACACGCAATCTTCTTCTCACTTAGTCCTGCAAGACGTTGAGCACTAAAAGGCTCTGCTGAGCCGTACATGAAAAGGCTTATTCTCTTTTCAAACAGTTTGAAAACCAGAAGTGCAAAATAGTCAATAGTTTACTGGATAGACAAGCTTTGTTTCTTCATAACGAATGTAGTACTCAACTTCAAGGCCGCATCCTCCAGTTCTGTGAAGCCGGTGCTTCACATGTTAAAGCTGCATCACCTCTAGTGACCAGCAGGGGGCGACTCCTCTGCTCCCATAGACGTCTATGAGGGAATGACTCTACTTCTCTGTAGTGACCAGCAGGGGGCGACTCCTCTGCTCCCATAGACGTCTATGAGGAAATGACTGTACTTCTCTGTAGTGACCAGCAGGGGGCGACTCCTCTGCTCCCATAGACGTCTATGAGGAAATGACTCTACTTCTTTCTGGATTTGTTCCAGACCATGTTCAAACAGACCATAAAGCAGGGGACGCTTTAGGGCGGGGCTACATGCTGATTGACAGGTCTCTACGTCACTTACCAGTAAACAGAAGTGACCATATATGGACAGATGGAGCTCTGTCCGTACATGGTCAACAAGTACAGCTTCTGGTTCAGACGAACGGTTTGAATCCCCCAGTGGTGGATTCTGGGCTCCAGAGGTTTAATGTCTTTAAACAGTTTGTGAGTCTGAATACTTCGTCTTGGCATCAGCACAAATACGCAAAGGGAAGAATCTTCTCTCATATTTCTAATGAAACTGAGTCATGTTCCTGTTCCTGTGAGACGACGCTCAGGGCTCAATGTGAATGTGGGTGAGTGATGTGTGCTTTTTATTTTTCTTTCTTTTTGAACACGTGTGGTCTGACAGAGCCGGCACAGTGTGTGTCTGTGTTTTAGTAGCTGCGTGTGACTGGAGATGAAGTGTGTTTTCCATTCCATGTTTATTCATGTGTCTGTAAATGTGACATGGAAATGAGTTTGTGTCTGAGTTTGTATTTTATTACAATGTCAATGCATCTGTTTCTGCAGCCTGTGTGTGTTTTCTTTTAAAATGTGTGTGTCTGTGTGTGTGTGTGTGTGTGTGACACAGATATGTCCTGACAGCATGCAGAGAGCTGGCACACGGCTGTCCTCTCCTCCACCCACAGTCCTGTCTGACACGGTAAACGTATCCTCACTTCACGTCTGTATGAGAAGCAGGACGAGTGCATACACACACACACACACACACACACACACAAACACACACACACACACACACACACACACACACAAACACACACACACACACACACACACACAGTTCACATGGAGCCAAGCGGGGACCGTGTGACGGAGTGGCAGAGCGCAGACGGTAAACTGTCCGGTTGTATTCCCGGTGAGAGCGTCGCTTTAATGGAGGCCGGCGTCTCTGGAGATAAAAACAAAACCAACCAAAAAAAAGCAACAACTTCAAACAACAACAACAAAAAACCTTCGACAGGACTTTGGACGGGACGGAGATGGTTTGGTTTCGCATTTTTATTCAAAGTATTTAAAAAAACATTATTGTAATGCCACATTTGTTCCAATACTGTGAAGCTGAACTGTTCTGTTGTTTGTGCATCTTCCGGCTGTCGTGACGGACGGTTTATTGGACGGCCGTCTACAAGCTCCAGAAATGCACAAACGATTTAAAATGTTCGTGGGTCTAATCACGGTCCAGCAGAACCACCAAATATATTGTACGTTACAAAAGAAAAACTCAACTCGACTCAACTTTAGATGAACAGACTGCTGCAAAAATAAATTACAACTTAAATTAGTGCATGTGTGGATTTGCTCAGATGAGGAAACACATTCGACTGAAATGAGGAAATGATGGAGCTGATTGACATCTTTACAACAAAATGAAAGCGAACATTTCTTTTGACTAAATGAGAAGACAAATATTTGAAAGAACATAATTCATGTGGACTAAACTATTTTAATTTAATTAAATATAAATAAAATATGAATAAACTAAACTGACGAGCACGTCAAAGCAAATGTTTAATTAATGCATCCTGGTTTTGTTTAAATATCCACCCAAAAGACCCCCCATAGATCTCAATGAAATAACAGCATATGTTTTGGAATAAAGCAGAAGTGTTGCTCTGATCTGAATAAACAAATAATCACGTGACGAATGTTTGGTTAAGTTGTTCCTCGGGTTCTCAGGGTGGTTTCTGGGACTCCAGCTTTTAAATCCTCGGTGCTGCTGTATAATCACTGAAAAGCGAGTAAAAAGGCCTCTCCTCTTTCATCCATGCTGAGGGAGGGAGGAAGGAGTCGATTGTAGTTATTTTCATGTCCCATCAATCACTGCGGGATGAAAGGTTCCTTCTGTGCGAAGTGGCCTCACGTGATGGTTCGCTCCGTTACTCCTGACTTCTAGATGTGGTCGCTCCAGCGACGGCCCGACGGAACCCGATCAGTCGCCTCCCCGAACCTCCGCCCAGCGACCGCCTGCCGTCTGACGTGAGGGTCGAGGTGCGGAACCAGACCTGCACGGCCCGAGGGTCACCTTTAATGTTTTAATACCGCTGATGCCGCTTACAGAACAGGAAGCTCAAGACGACACTCAGCGTTTGATCCAAGTGAAACATCGTAGCTGCAACGACGGGTGTTTAGTGCTAATGTTAGCCTGCTAGCATGCTGGACAGGGACAGCACAACATACGCACAATAAACCTTCTTGACTATTTAAATCCTCAGAGAAAACACATAGTGAGGCGATTCGACGTGAGCCGGCTCATTAGAAGTGAGTTCAACTGGAGATTTATATGTATTACATATATAACCTTAATCAGCACTATTTCCTTTTTATCAAACCGGGCGAGTCGGTTACGTCGGCGTTCCTGCTGCTCACAGCGAGAGACGGATTGGCAGATTCAATTTTCCTCTCGAACTTGTTTCCAAAAGAACTTTTCTTGGTGTCTTTCCTTGACTTTAACTGACTTTAAATTCTCTTACAGCCGTCGTTTTTCTAAAATGACTCGTTACGTTGTCTTTGTCTACGCTCAGAGAGTGTCTATGACTGATTGCCTCCACATGGCTCTCAACATGGCGCCTCATTCACCTGATAGGGACTTTTATGAATACTTTCTCAGGTAGTTTGTACTTGTTCTGCTTATTTCAATGTGTGTCAGTCCAATTACTGGAGGTTGGTGCAGGGGGGAGTCACTGTGAGAAAGTCACTCCTTGTTTAGTGTGTGTGTGTGTGTGTGTGTGTGTGTGTGTGTGTGTGTGTGTGTGTGTGTGTGTGTGTGGCTAACTACAGCGCGAGGGAGTCAGTCTGCGTCTGTTTTCCTGTCGTAGTGACGACTCTCTTCCAGACGTCTTCGCCTTATCTCATGTTGACTCAGTGCAGCCGGACAGCGAGGTGTTTCCACTGAGACTACACACACACACACACACACACACACACACACACACACACACACACACACACACACACACACACACACACACACACACACACACACACACACACATCCATCCTCGACACCCCTCAGACGTGACACAATCACCTCAGCACTGGGAAGGGGCGCGAGAAAATGAGAAAGAGATAAAAAAGAAGTCAGACATTTGCGGAAATAGTCATCAGGGAGGAATGAATGGAAAATATTCAGTGTGTGTGTGTGTGTGTGTGTGTGTGTGGCTGGTCCTCGTCCCTGGTTACTCGCTGCATAATTTCCGCTCTATGAGGAGACTCACATCAGAGCTCCACGATGGCAGCGCACGAGGAGCAACTGGGACTTGTAAAAGTACAAACTTATATACACACAAGCGAAAAAAGGCCCAGACTAACAAGCAGAGACTCGCACTCAAGGGACTTTGTGTCCTCTTCTGCTTCCCGTCAGCAGGAATAAACAGAACAAACACATCAGCCCCTTCGCAGCATTCCAATGGTTGTTATTTGAGTCATTTACAAGCTCTTTTGTAACTCTTCTACTGTATTACTTCTTTAGTATAACTAGGTGGACTAATAAAGACGTTGACAAATTGCGTTGTCTTTCACAATAAAAGCCCTTCAATATAATATCCCTGCATTAGTCCTTGGAAGTAAACATTTGCCTAATCAAACATCCATCAGTCCGGTATTCTCTCTCTTTTTGCTCGGTTTTGGTCTCCACCTGCTGAAGGGAACAGTCGGTGTAGCTGCTAAACGCTGCTCTGTGTTCACCACACAGTCTCTGAGTCTTCCTGTGATCTGTTAGGGAACCATTTGTTTGCACTGAGCTCAATCTGCCGCCTCGTTGAAGCGGCCAACATGTCCTCTCGTTTGTCGCAAGAAAAACAGCCGAGGGTTTCAAACCCAGGCGTTTTCCACGACATCAAAGCTACGACACGGCGGCTTTTAGCCAGCGGCTTAATTAGAAGGGGACGTCTTGCGTGTCCTGCGTGTCCTATTGTGCTGCTGAGTCAGAGCCCACAGCATCTGTCCCCTGTGTTTATGGTCAACAACGAGCACACACACACACACACACACACACACACACACACACACACACACACACGCACACAGACAGACACACACAGGCCCGTCTCCCACCTACCAGCCGATGTGCTCTGGATGAGTCACTCTGAGAGATATTTCTCTACATTTTCCGGAACTGCTGTGCGTTGAATATTTAAGCCACGTATCACATTACAGGGCTGGTGTTTGTGTGTGTGTTTGTGCGTGTGTGTGTGTGTGTGTGTGTGTGTGTGTGTGTGTGTGTGTATGTGCGCTCCTGCAGCTGCATTCATACCACTTTAACCTTCTCTCCTTCACCGTTCACAAACACAAAGCTCTTTTTCGCCAGAAAATAAAACGTGATGGCTGAAACGGGGATCGTCATCACAGGTGCTGCACATGAATCATCTGATTTAATGACGTATTAACTCATCCTTTTACAGCACGTTGCGTGTTCCCGTCAGGCGCTGATGCGTCCCGCGTGTTGCTGCGCCGAGCAGAAGCACACGCTTCACGTAGCGCACGTATTTCACGGCGGCCTCTCGCTGTCAGACTGAGACGAGCTGCCACGGCGCCGCCTTTTGCTGACGGGTAAGAACCAAAACACACGACTGCAGATGTGATTTTGTCTTTTAACGTTAACTAGCAGCAAGAGAGCGTTAGCTCGTTAGCTGCATGTGTGTGAGAACCAGATGTGATTAACTCTATCGATGCATCGATGTGATGTAATCGATGCATTGCAGACAGCAGAAAGGAGACGAGTGGACCACTGAGACCGGGAAACATCAAACCTAATAATCCCTGAGAATCATGATGTTACTAATATTATGCTAATCCTAATGAGTAGAAGGGGATTCGATAGCAACAATGGCAATCAGCAGATTATTACACATTTTTAGATTGCACAGCCACTTTGAATCAACAAGGCCCCGAAGAAATTACATCGCCCACAAACGACCCACTGCAACACCAGATCAAATATAAAGAGAGAAAAAGTTCTCCCCAGGAGCACAAAATGTGGGAGAACTGTTGTAATAGTAATCGTAATATTAATTGTGCTGAGCTGTGCTATAAGGCTTCATTTAAATACCACAGAAAGTGAATATCTCTTTTCCGCAGTACTTTATGATAACAATGAAGTCAAATATTGATCCCGTCCAAATCAGATAATGTGGTTACGTCCCACCGTATGTTTCTTTAATGAATGTTTATTGACAGCTTGACCCTCTGAGGCTCCTCGGGGAATATCAGGAGCAGCTCTCTGATTGGCTCAGAGCGATCAGGGCCGCGCTCAGCTGGTGCCATTCAGCCCGCATCAGAAGTGTGTGTGTCTATAGCCGAGGTCAGAGGTCAGCGAGTCACCCTGCCCTGCTCCCGCCTCCTTTTGTCTGCGCCTCCTCTGCTGTTAAACTGACACATCTGCCGGGCCCCCAGCTGAGCCTCCTCTGTACAGGAGGAGGAGGAGGACGAGGAATGGAGCTCGTGCCTTCACACAGGGCTCCTGACACACACTCCATCTGGGCCGCGCCTCAACAGATGCTCCTGACAGAGTCCTCCTGCACACACACACACACACACACACACACACACATAGAGACCTCCTGCAAACACAACAGATCCTCACGCAGCGCGTCGTGTAATATAGCAGACAGTCTTCACAGGGAGCTCAGTGAGGTTTGGGCCCTTTAAAGGAGAGTACGGTCTGCTGAGGAAAGGTCGCTGCAAGGTCGAGCAAGGTCACGAGGACGACACACAAACAAGCTGAGTGGCACACAGGAAGACGTGTTGGCCTGTAAATACACACACACAGACACACACACACACACACACAGGGCCCTTGTGGCAGGAGGTCCGTCCTTTTCATTCCTTATAAGTCAATCGGTCGCTCCCACTCACCCGAGAGAAGCAATTAAATCAATTCAAAGTCAGCCCCAGCTCCTCCCTCGCCTCCCGCCGTTTACACGCCACCTCCCCCGCCTTTCATTTTGACACCCCCCCCCTCCCACCTCACAGGATCCCAGATTGCAGGCATTATTAAAAACTGACGAGAAGGTCGCTGTGCAAAGTCAGCTGCTCTCTGCTCCGTCTGCTTCCTCACAATCTGAGTTCTACCTGAAACACGGATGTTTAAAGTAGAGCCTGAGGGGGGACGAGGGGGGGCAGGGGGGGTCGAAGCTTTTCCGTGTCGGCGTGGGAGAGGATTTATAGCGGGAGACTTTTTTCCGCCTGGTGGCTCAATTAGCTTTGTGCAGCGGGGTCGTGGGGAGGCCGCTGAGCTTCTTACTGCAGCAAATGGAGGCTGTGGAAGTTTTAATGGAGTGTGAGTCGGTGTGTGCGCGAGCTTAGGAGGAGGGATGAGCGTTAATGCTGAGTCATAATGTACCGAGTCACTCTGACCCACTTCTCACTTCGCATCCTATTTGCCATCACAATTTATTCATTCGACACAGCGCCGCCGCTTCCTCAGAGATGCAGCTTTAATAATGCATGTCGACCCAAAGTGTGGGGGGGGCAACACAGCCAAATAAAGGGACGAGGGATATTGAAAATGCTTTTAATGAAATCGCACAACACGGTGTCAATCTGGGGAAATGTTTCATTCCGTGACCAGAAATTGGTAACCCTCCGACTCCGGCCACTGGGATTATGTTTTCAATTTGTCCGTCAGTCTGAACCAGCAGGAAATCTCATCACATGCTGGTGAACCTGGTGAACCGGTGGTGAACCGGTGTCCTTCAAAATACGGGTGTAATACCAGTGGAACTAATTCCCATCAGCCTCAGATGTATACGTTGCGTTCACGGCTAATTAGCTCACGCTAACGCTTCTGGTGAAAGTGCCCCTTCGCATGTTCTCTCCACGGACGGCCATCATCTGATCTGATGGACGTTATGTTCAAACTGACATGAGGAACATCTGATCCCTGCTCTCTCTTCACCTTCTCCAGAGGCCTCTCTGAATCCTTCAGCCAAGTGCTGAGAGTCATCTAAACGTCTTGTGTTCCACTCGTCCCCCGCGGGCTGGAGGGACGCCTGGAGGGACGCCTGGAGGGACGTCTGGAGGGACGCCTGGAGGGACGCCTCGGAGCAGTTGGCCGAGTTCCTCGTGGACTTTGGTTCCTTCGGGGAAACGAGACATTTGCTCGCGACGAAGGCCTTCTGCAGCTTAGATCAATAGCATATTGTGCTGCAGGACCACACTTCTGCACAGAGAGGAGACCGTGTGACGTGCTGAGCCCCCCCCCCCACATCGAGTCCATCGAGTTTCAGCCAATCGGTATTGAGCTCTGGATCTGACCTGTCGGCACACGCTCAGTGGAGACGTTGGACATTTGATCTGCCCACACGGCCACTGAACATCCTGCAAGCTGAAGCGTGTTGGGGGGGTTGTGTGTGGGTGTGTGTGCGTGTGTGTGTGGGTGTGTGTGTGTGTGTGTGGGTGGAATATGGGGGTTGGGATCCTCCAGTGTGTTTTTGTTCTGTGTGTGGGAGTAAGTGCACTGTTGTGCTTCTCACAATGGGTCATAAACTCAGGAGACTCCCCTTCAGGCTTCACTCAGGATGGCACACTTGGTATGCACACCCACGCACACACTCTCACACACACGCACACACTCACACACACACCCACGCACACACTCTCACACACACGCACACACCTACACACTCACACACACACATATACAAACACGCACACACGCATATACAAACACGCACACAACCCATGACCTTAGAAAGGAGGAGTTCAGGCTGCAGATGTCTGTTTGCTGGATGTGTGTGTTTGTATGTCTGTGTGTGTGTGTATCGCCCTCTGACCCCGGTACACACCCTGCAAACACACACACTTTCTCCTCCAGTACCTTCGACTACCTCACAGAGGGCTTTGTCTTCTCCTCTGCTTCCTGTCCAGGCTGAAGGTTGGACTGGTTTCATTTGGTGAGCTGGAGACACACGTGTTCAAAAGGAAAGAAAAATAAATCACCCATCACATCACATCACTCACCCACATTCACATTGAGCCCTGAGCGTCGTCTCACAGGAACAGGAACATGACTCAGTTTCATTAGAAATACGAGAGAAGATTCTTCCCTGTCGCTGCGTGTTTGTGTTGATGCCAAGACGAAGTATTCAGACTCACAAACTGTTTAAAGACATCAAACCTCTGGAGACCAGAAACGGTTCATCTGAACCAGAAGCTGTACTTGTTGACCATATACGGACAGGGCTCCATCTGTCCATATATGGTCACTTCTGTTCACTGGTAAGTGACGTAGAGACCTGTCAATCAGCGTGTAGCCCCGCCCTAAAGCGTCCCCTGCTTTATGGTCTGTTTGACTCTAATGGACCATAATTCACTAAATGAACATAATGCTGATTGAAGAAGACTTGAAACTAGAGACTGAGACCATAAACTCATGTTTACAATGTTTACTGAGGGAATAAATCCAGAGAGAAGTAGAGTCATTTCCTCATAGACGTCTATGGGAGCAGAGGAGTCGCCCCCTGCTGGTCACTACACAACATGCAGCTTTAACTCAAGAAGCTTCGACTTCAATATTTCATGTAATGGAATACACAACAAACAGTCTGCTGTATGCTTCGTCCTCTCTCTCCTCGTTCCCTCTCTCCTGGTTCTCTCCCTCACACGCGTGTGGAGAGGTGCTCTCCTCATTCCACAGAGTCCTCATGAATAGCACATCACAAATAGCAGCGTACACGTGTTGCCGTTGAATATGCAGAGCGTGGCTGCGGGGGAATACGCAGGGTCGCAGGGCAAGTGATGGTGTGGGTTGGATAAGAGAGTGTGTGTCTGTGTGTGTGTGTGTGTGTGTGTGTATGTGTGTGTGTGTATTGATATCCATCCTTTGGTAAAGCCACAAGGCAAAATTAAAATCTCTGCCACTGTAACATGGAAACTGCAGGTGAGAATCATTTATGATTTATGTTCTTGAAGGCTTTTCAGGTTCTTTACTCGACTGAACCGTCCTGATTCCGATCTGTCAGAATGTGGTTCTGTCTTTAGCTCGTCAGCCCGCTGGACGTCCTCACTCGCCCCGGCCTGATCACGGGGGGGGGGCTATTGACCCAGAAGCCGCCGTCTCCTCACCCGCGAGATGAAAGGAGACGCTGTTTGCCCACATCTGCCTTCAGAGGGGACGCGCGCCCGAATTAGAAGCAGCAAGTCAAACAGTATGCAGATGAGGCAGCTGAATGGGTGAATGGACCCCCCCCCCCGACCCCTCCCATTGGAGGCATGCATGCCTTCACCCTCATCCGAGGCAGGTGCTGCCCCCCCCCTGCAGAGCTCCTCCATTGTGGTTCGTCTCAGAAAAGGGAAGCTGTTGTGTCTTCAGTTCACTTTGTCTGCTTCGTTCTCCCGGTGTGTCGGAATGGCACCAGGAATTCTTTTGTGTGGGCCCCGGGGGGGGCTCTCTGCGTCATGGGGGTCCATTCGCGTGGGAATGTGTGTGAGAGGAGGAACTTTTACACATGAATTTAAATGAAGCAAATTCACTGGAAAGTCGTCGGAATCGGTTCCCCAAACCATCCAGACGTCAGGAGGACCACGTGGACCCCCGGAGACCCGACATCCAGGACACCGGAAACCCAAAGAGGGACGACCATTGCAGGGCTGCTTGGCAAGAGTTGCCACGTTGCTATTAGCAACCATTCTGGGAAGTTGGCGACTGATTCTTTGCCTCTTTTAAACGTGCAAAAAGGTTCGGCTTCACCCGATGAGCTGAAGTACTTTACATTCATCCGACAAAGGGGATTCGGAAGCCTTAGTGTTGGGATCCCACTGGGGGGGGGGGGGGGGGTATTAAGGCATTCATTAGTGTCAATTATTATGACTTCATTACGCTAACAGCTGTGACACAGCTTTGACATCATCACCCGTCACCTTTGCATCTGCATGACGCCATCGGACGCCCCGACGGCACGAGTCTCGTTTCCAGGACCTCTGTCCCCATCTGTCAAACCCCCCCCCCCCCCCCCCCCGCCGTCCTCCACCCGTCCACGTTTTCCTTCACAGTGATGAACGGGTGATGGATGAGGCCGGGCGACGCAGCGGATCCGTCTCTGCTGACCCGCCGTGTAGCGGCGACCCAGGAGGCAACGCAGCGTCAGGGGGAGGTGTGAGGGGAGGGGCTACACCAGCCTTACAGAAGGATTCAAATATTATACCCCCCCCACACACACACACACACACACTGAAACAGCACTCATCGATTCCGGCTGAAAAAAACAGAATTAATAGAATTTGAACGTTTTTCTGTCTCAAAATGCAGCCGAGTCCCACAAAGGAGCCACTGCAGCATTTACCTGCCCCCCCCCTTCATTAACCAGCATCAAGGTGCCCTTGAACAAGAGGCCTAATCCCCCCCCCTCCCAACCCCATCCCCACTGCTGCAGTGCATCTGCTCAGTGGACAACCGCACACGACGCCAGACCTGTGTGTTTGTGTGTTTGTATGTGCATGAATGTGATGAAGTGACAAGTATCTACATTTTAATTCATTTTAATTGTACCGGAGGATTTCTTCATTTCTTTGGAGTGGAAAGATCTTTGTTCTTCCTCCTCCTCCATGACCTCTCCCTCCTGATGTCTTGGTTTAATATCTCTCTATGCGGCAGCCAATCTCTCGCCTCCTCGCTTCCTCACCTGCTGTCCTGCATTATAAATTCAAGAAGATTAATATTTCATCCATCACTTCTCAGGAGGAAGTGAGGTGGAGCAGCTTGTTGGTCACATGGTGCAGTGAGCCGATCCATTCATCGCTCACATCTTTTGTTATGCTCACAGCTTAAGAGACACTCTCCTGTTTTATGATGCTCCTGAGGATTCAGAGTACTCGCTGTGCGAAAGGCTTTGCTTAATAATTCATTCCCACTACGGACTGATGTGTTGTTTATGGGTCAGGAAGGAAAACCAACAAACAAAAGGATTTTCTCAATAAACTCTTTTGTAACACGGAGCTAAAACATGTAGAGGTGAGACATGAAAGGACACATGTGATTAAATGAGTGCAGACACTTCAAAGAGTAGCGAGAGACGCTACGAGCAGTTAGCATTCTCCTCTTCTGGGGGGGAACCTGTGTGGGAACATGCAGAAGGCCCAGACGTGAGCCCTGCAGAACGCCTCCTGCTGACGCACCTCGGTGGATTCCCAGAGAGGCTCGTCTCCTCCATCCTCTTCACCTCGCACACATTTGTGTCTTTAAGAAACAAGACTCGATAACTACGACTCAACCAAAGACAACTGTCCTTTAGTTTGTAGTTAAACGGGCGGAGCTTCCAGCAGTGTTTCCTTTTTATAATGGGATTTGTTTTTAAAATGCTGCAGAGAAGTGTGAGATGTTATTTGTTATGATGAGGAGGAGGAGGAAGGAGTGAACAGAATCAATCAATCTCTCCTCAAGAAGGGAGGAGTCACTTATTTCACCGTCGACCCCCCTGATGTTATTTCACTTCAAGAGGCCGAACCACGAAGACCAGAAGATGCTTCCAAGCAGCAGAAGTGGCCTGATGAACGGTCCTCAGGGCCTCTCTGTGTTGAAAAAGAACAGGTCATTCAGCGCCCCCCAGCGGTGGGAACGCCACACTGCGTCCGGTGTCGTTGATCCTGTGATTTCTCTTTTTAACCAATCAGTCGTACATTATTGATATGGCGCTTCATGATCATTTGCAGGTTTTGTGTGTGTGTGTGCGGGGGGGGGGTTTCAAGAGTCGACCAGCTGAGAGTGAGTGACTTTAGCGCAGCAGTAAAGCAATAATACTCATAATTACCCCTCCTTACATGATCATTCCAGTACATCCCAGTTTGATCACAAATCGCCCTCCAGCCATTGATCCCTCTAAATGTCCCCCTGATCCTTTTATGTGTGATGCAATAAATAATAACCGGCAAACGGTGGTCGGCTCCCAAAATCACCCAAAATGAATGAACGGTAAGATGAAGACAAACGAGTGGAGGATTAAATGATAAAGTAGCTTCTATTTATCCTCCGACAGGTTACTTCAGTAAAAGTTCTTGGTAGATTCCCACAATGCAGTTTATTTCTTGATTCTTGACTGCTGTGATTCCTCTCTGTGCCAGCAGGGGGCGGTGGTGTTTAGGCAAAGCTCCTCAGGTCACTTGGAGGGACTTTATTCCTCAACACGCACACACACACACACACACACACATACAGTCGGGTGTTGAACTACCAACAAAGCTGGGAAACCATTTGTGTGTAAATGAAAATAATATTAATAATAATAATCACGTGACCCGATTGAGCTGTTGTTTCCTCGTCCTGATTATCTTCTGTTTATTGATTACTGGTTGTTGCTGCTTGAGATATCAAATGTATTCATCTGATAAATATGACTTTAACCACATTTTGTGGTATTTTAGTTTTTATAATCACGGTTTGAATCCTTTCTGGTTGCCGAATAGTTCCCTGTCGACCTCATTTAGTTTTAAGGCTCTCTGTGTTCCACCGTCCCTTATTTTAATTTACTAGAAACCACAAAATGTAAAAAAAAAAAAAACGGTTAAAAATGACTTGACTAAACAAGTAGATGTTTAACAGCTGTAATGAGGGGGGGGGGGGGTCTCCTGTAGGGAAGCTGTTCAGCTTAATGTTTAATAAGCCACTGGACACAGAAAGACACCTGATCCTCTGTGCGCGCGTGTGTGTGTGTGTGTGTGTGTGTGTGTGTGTGTGTGTGTGTGTGTGTGTGTGTGTGTGTGTGTGTGTGTGTGTGTGTGTGTGTGTGTGTGCGTGTGTGTGTGTGTGCGTGTGTGTGTGTGTGTGTGTGTGCGTGTGTGTGTGTGTGTGTGCGTGCAGCGGTTGTATCCAGCGTGCTGGACGTGTGAATCTGCTGGAATGGCCCCTGGGGGCTCGTGTTCCTCCTCAGGAACACTTCGTTTACTTGAATCTTTCACAGCTCGGCTGATCGAGTGTTTGCAGGAGGTCCGACTCCCCTTTGTACCGGATCATGGACGGAATAGAAGAAGAGGACGTAGTCGTGGGGACGTTGGTCACTGCTTTGTGGACTGATGGGATGACGACTTGACTTCTGCGATCTCGCCGTCTTGACGTTTCGCAACCAGACATTCCAAAGACAAAAGACAAGCCAGTCAGCGTGCAGCCGGGCCCTGAAGCAGGGATCCCCAACCACGTTCTTGTGAGGGCTGGCGAGCCAATTAGCATTCCTTTTGGTCCTCTTCCGCGGGCGCATGTGTGATGTTGCGTCATTTACTGTTCGATGGCACGCGATCGTGATCGACATATTGCACACCCTTGGCCTACATATTCTCTTTTTCATCTTCACAATTTTGGAATCCAGTCGCGGGCCGATCGAAGGGCTCCATGATTCATGTCAACCCAACCCATTTGTACTTGGTTTGGGTTGAGAAATATTTCTGTGAAATTATTTTCCTGTTACATACTTTGACTTCTTTTTAAAAACAGTCTACTAACTATATTTTAGTAAACTAACATATTTTTCCCTTTTTCCCATTTTTCGACATTTCGATATTTTTTTGACCTAATCTAACTTTTATTTCCATGCATTTCTCGCATTAGGTAATTTAAAAAAACAAAATCATAAGATCATCTATCATATAAGCGAGCATGAAAGGGCTGCATAACTACTAGCAATGTGTCTTAGCAACAGATTTCTTGTAATCACGCTTCCGTTAGCGTAAAGAGGAACTGTGCTGAACTTTGATCTTGTTTATTAAGACTTCATGACTTTCATCTGGCTTCATCCTGTAATGTTTTCCTTCTCCACAGAACCGCTGCCCCTCTGACTCGACGCTTCATTGGAACCTCTTATTGTTTCTTTAATGGTGGAACGTCCCTCTAACTCCAGTGGAGAGACGTTTGCTTCCTGTGTCCCGTAGGATTGAAGCTAATTGCCTTTTCATATCCCCCGAATCACATCCTCTCCGTCATTCTTCACCTCCTTTTATGTACTCGCAATTAAATGGTGGCTGACGATTCCTTATTCTGACCCAGTTTCTCTGCCTTTAGTGACACCGTGCTGGTGTAACTGATGGTGTAACACGGGGCAACGGGAGGGGTGGGGGAGCCTTCACGGTGGACCTGTCCCGGAAAACAGCGTCTTCTGCAGGCCTCCCATCTAGTACCTCAGCACGTTAAACACCCCCCTCCCCCGAATTACCGGAGCCTGGGAGAGTTGGTCCTGTGCCGATGACTGAAATAAAAATGAATTGAATATTCTGGTTTTTGATGGTTCTGATTATTCGTAACCGTTCCTTTTGATCGGTGAGGAGACCCGTGAAAACAACCTCAGGTTTTCCTTGAAAACTGAAAATGAAGGGGTCGATCTTTTATGCGTTCCATTGTATTATTATTACGACGATTATTCTTATTCCACCGACTTGATGTGAGTTACTAGTTGAATGGTGACTTTTCCCACGATCGCCGCATAACGGCGTCCAGAAGCTGCGACCAGACGTCCTGCGGTGTTCCAGTGACACCTGGAATCAGCAGAGCGCCGGCCCGTTACTCCGCACGCACAACATGTGGTGCAAACCTGACCCCGTCCCTTCACACAAAGCCTCGGGGTATGTGAGGGGCAATAATAGCCCTGCCTAAAAATAAAAGGGGCAAATGACAGTGGAGGATACCGTTACAAAGAGCTCAGTGGACAAATAGGAGGGCCGGCGCTTTGAAGAGTTTCTCACAAAAGACGGACCGCACACACCCACCAGCCCCCCCCCCCCCAAAAAACACACACACACACACACACACCGCCGATCAGGTTCCCATTACCGGCGAGGCCACACGGCGGAGAGGGCAGGAGGGGTTTGAAATGCATCTCAGGAGCCACTCGCCCGTGTCCGGCAGCCGCACAACACACACACACACACACACACACACACACACACACACCTCCTAATAGTCTTATAGTTGTATACTTTGCGTACTTCCATTGACAATCCATCCTGAACCTGATCCAGATGTTTGACTTGAACTGCATCCAGTCGTAGGTGAAGTAGAGTTTCTCTCAATGATCTTTTTAGTGTTTCAGCCCAAAAACCCAGGAAATACCTCTCAAACCAAACATCTGCATACGTGTAGAAAATGGGCGACTTGTCACTTTCAGGAAGGTAAACTGAGCGAACTGAAACAATATTCTCCTGTGATTGAACACTTGGCTGCTCATTGTGTTCCCTCGTTTTGTAAACCACACCCATGTAGCCGCCCAAAAGGGCTGAATAAGTTACGAAGTGGTTTTCATACTCAGTTACAGGTGTGTGTGTGTGTGTGTGTCCAGAGGGGCCCGTGTGTTGGACCAGGTCCACCTGTCCAGACATGCCCCCCTCGCTCCGTGCCCCCCGGTTGGCCTTTGTGATTAGGATCTGAGGGGGTAATGGCCCCCCGAGCTCGACCGCCCAACACTTTTTCCCCTCCAGTCTTTTCAATTAGGTTCAGTTCAACGACAGCGATTCATCATTTCTTAAAAAAACAAAGGCGACGGGCTCCTTGTCGGGTTTCATCTCAGCCCGCTACGTCTGCTAGCGCCATGGCTGATACCCTCGTGTTAGCATGCTGCTATAATTAGCAAAGGCACTTGAAAACATTCCAGTACTCAGACACACTTTATTTTTATTGTGCAACGGTATTTAGAACCTGAACCATTGTTATTTTTACTTAGTTTTCGTATATTTAGCTCCTTGTTTGTTCTCCTATCTGAAAGGATCCATCACGAGATAGCTCGCCTCTTTCGTGTCTCCTCTCCTTCTCCTCCCTGTTGTCTTCCTTCTAATCTTCAGAGTAACTTCTCACGCTGCGCACCTGGAAGTGAATCTCCCCCCCCCCCCTGGTTATTTGGCGGTGGGTGACATCATGCCCCCCTTCCCCGCCCCCCCCCCCCCCCCCCCCCCCCCCCCTCGAGGCCTCGTGTGGCGGTGCTTATCGGGGCCGGCCAGCCGCCCCGCCGGAGGATAACGCGGCTCGCTCCCAATTTTCAATGCGGGCATTGTTGTGCCAGGCAGATTGATATCTCCCGGGGAGAAAGCGTGGTTTCCTTGAGCTGAACCGCGCCCGGGAGCGGCGCGCTTCCCCCCCCCGAAGGAAGCCCGGGAACGCACATTTCCAGCCCCGGCCGTCACTCAGTGCTGCACAAAATGGCCGAGCTTCAACAATCGCTGCTGCTGCGCCCTCCTGAGATCCGGACCGGCAATAACAAACACACACACACACAAACACACACACACACACACACACCCGGGAACGCAGCGTTGGCGTTTTGACCTTCTGCTCACACAACTTAAATACTTAAATACTCCTGGATCTGTTTGGTTCTGTAGTTGTCATGACGTTGGACGGCGGAACAGTGACCACCATAATTCACTAAATGAGCATCATGCTGATTGAAGAAGACTTGAAACTAGAGACTGAGACCATAAACTCATGTTTACAATGTTTACTGAGGGAATAAATCCAGAGAGAAGTAGAGTCATTTCCTCATAGACGTCTATGGGAGCAGATGAGTCGCCCCCTGCTGGTCACTACAGAGGGTGCAGCTTTCTCTGTGGCTGCTAATTCTAGATGAATACAAACCCACTGAAGTCCGAATGAAAGCAGGCTGCGGCCGACAGGAGGCTGCTGGATGTGTTGAAGTTTTAAAGGGAAACAGTTTGTGTAAACGAGCAGGTCGGCATCAGTGTTAATGTCTTGATGTCATTTATCTTTTGTCCTCCAACTCTGGACCAAAGAAATACCGGTTCGCCTGAGTCCATGTTCACACATTTGCAGCTTCGCGTGTCACTTGTAAAAGTCAGCGACAGTGTGAAAGAAACCTTTCCTTTTTATTCTAGACTGAATTGAAGTGTGGATTCATGTGAACCATTATTACAGAATACTTTTGAAGGGTGAATAAAATAAGATCAACGTCTGTTCTTATTTGTCATCGCCTCTCTTCTTTCGTTTTTGCTTACCTTCTCTTGTGTTCACTCGTACCTCCTGCCACTACTTTTATTACTTAGCCACTTCTTTTACTTCAGAAAAACTGATCGATGAATACTTATATTTTATATACATATCGTCAAATCAATAAAGTAGCTAGTTTATTGATTGGAGGAGCTTTCAACTTTATAAGTTGAAAGTACTAAACTAACAATGAAATTTAAGGTCCTCTTAGTTTCCAAAGTCTTAATAAGTTGCTAAAGACCTTCATGCCCCCCCCCCCCCCCCCCCCCCCCGCACCCCTCCCCTCCTGCCCCCCCCCTTCTGAAGAGACATATTAACCGCCTTGTGCGACTAATGGACGTAGTGGGATCTCATTTAAAGCAGGGAGGGTATCAAATCCACGCGTGCACAAAGACATTAAAGGACGTCCGCTGGGAGGTCGCAGGGGTTTCACCCCCCCGGCCCCCCCGAGACGTCTAGCCTGCTCATTATGTAGGATATAAAAAGAAGAAAATACAGTATCCTGTGCCTCTAATGCCCCTGCAGTTCATCAACGATACCCGGAGTTTCTAGATCGTCATCACGTATCACATCGCAGAGCAGAAGTTGTTTAGAGAGGAGCTTCATAAAACCTCTTTCACATTAAGGGGCCGGTTTGAGCTTCTTTTTGGGCGACATTCATTCATTGTTACTTTTTTTAACGGTATCGTTTAGTTTGAATGACCTCACACAACCGTTGGCTCGACGGCTAATTTCACAAAAGAAGCAGCACTATTCAGTATTAGTAGGAATTAGATACGTTTTTTTAAAGTTTTGAAACCGTTTTAGTAACGGTAGTAGGTCACATGACCTCCCGCCCCCACCAATAAGCTGAAAGGAGTGTTCTTGTACATTTAGTCGTCTCCTTAGTTACTTGTTTCCAAACCCTGATATTTTTCCATGATGAAGTAGCTTCAACACAAAACAAAGTGGGACGTCCGGTGTTCCTGCATTACTTTAACCAACATGCAGGACCATTTCCTGTCATACATACTTTAACCCCCCCCTCTCGCCCCTCATGGCGCCCGGCGTTGTTGTTGTGGTGATTTGCATATCGCACAGCAACGGTTTTCTTTTCTTTGCACGCAACTTCTCTTTTGTTGTGTGTTCTGTACAGTTACAGGTTTATGCTTTAATTGCTGCTGTGCCGTTGCCCCCCCCGCCTCCCCTGCGGGGGGGTATTTTCACAGGAGGTGGGCACCTGCCACGGCTTCCCCGCTGATTGTTTCCAGGACGGGGGGCCTCCACGGTCCTGACATTTTTTACACCGAGGTAACGTTTCCTTGCATTATGGTCGCAGAATAGATCCCCTTGTCTATTGTGCTGCTTGTTAAAACTCCTCATGGATTCATGAACAGTCATGATGGGGGGGCGATGGGGGGGGAGGGGGACCCGGGGAATTCCAGCAGCATTCCTATCAGATTGCCTTCTGCGCTCGTTCCTTCTTTTCCTTCCAGCTCTGGTGTGAAGGCAAGAAGCTCGTCAGCTTAATGAGCATCAAACTATCACTGATAAAAATCTGTCCCAAAGGATTCCAGAAAATTTCTCAACGAGTTAAATATTTCAAAAACATTATCTGATCAAATGGTTTTCTAATTAAATCACATTTACTGAATTAAATGACCGTAGGACTCAAATGAACATTTCTGAGTTGTGTTCCCCTCTCACCTGTTGCATCCAGTTCAGACCAGCAGGGACGCAGAGACAAAAGCACAAAGACAAATAAACACAAGCAGCGTTTGAAGCGGCGTCTCGTCCTCGCTGGCGGTGAGCCGGGGGTGGGAGGGGGGGCAGCAGGGGGTCTGTGGCCCCGTTTGACCCCCGGCACCGCTTGGTTTCACCCAAAAGCCTCGAAGCCTGAGTCCTGGTCCCGGTCCCAGCTTTGTGATCAGCAGCCCATCCACCCGCCTGCCCGTCCATCCGTCACCAGCAGGGTGGTGCAAGTACTACCAGCGAATTGTATCAAAGGGTTCTACCACAACCTTTTTTTCAAGGGTTCCTTCGGGCACTAAGAACCCAAAGAAAACATGCTTGGCGCGAGTTCCATGCGGTTGTGGGTGGAGCTGCACCACATCCGGAGCCTTCAGCAGGGTCTCCGGCAGCCATTTTAAGGCTTTTTACCAACAGAAAGCATTGCAGTTGCAAACTGCTTATTGAAGAAACCCTGGAGGAGAAGGTTCCCCAGACGGTGGTCAGGTAGCTTCTGGTGAGGAGGTGGCCCCCTCCACATCTGTATCGTGTGCGTTCGTGTACTTAGAGTGCGGCCGACCTTTCCTTCCCACTGCTCCGTGGAGCCGGCGTTCTGTTGTCGAGAGCCTGAAGCCAAGCAGCTCATTGTATTTGTGTCCTGTGTGTCGCTTCCTGCGGCAGATTGTGGATTGTTAGCCGAGACAATGGTGTGTTTCGCCTTGGAAGGACACCTCCATCATTTACCACGGGGCGGTGAAGGCAGGCGTACACGCCGCTGCTGCTCGGGGACAATATGCATTTATTCCCCCGCGCTGTTGCTTGAATGCAATGAATCATAATTTAGATATGTTTCTTTTCTATAACTTCCAAAGCACAATGCAGCAAAGTGGTTTCCCCCATCGAGAAACAAGGCGCCGGGTATCTAAACCCTTCCTGTTGCGTCGATAAGAGAAAGCAAAAAGCCCCAAAAAGAGAGATCTTAACGCACATAAACAATCTGGATTAATGTCTCCTACTGTTCCAGAGGTTATGAACCGGCCTTGTTTCCTGCGAATGCACCTACTGTACTTAACCCGAGGTATTCATGTGGGGAAAGGCAAACATTCCCACCTCCACAAATATGCAGTCAAGCACACACTTGTCGCTGGTGGGGATGACGGTGAGCGCGAAGCCTCTCCCGCATGGCGGCTCGCCTCCCACCGAGCACGCCAAGCGCGGAGAAAATAAAGGCTGCAAAGCGAAGAGAGGAAGTCGTAACGTGTTCGGACCGAGAGGCATTCTTCAGGTCAGGAGGCGTTTCTTTATTGAGCTCCAACATGTCGCTGCTGCTGCCGGCAGAAATGGAAAGTTCTCCACGTATCGGTATTTTAGAGTATTTTCCTTGTGTTTTTTGTTTTGTTTTTGTCAAGGTGGCGTTCAAGGTCAGTAAATAGATTATGTTTAGTACATTTAACTTCAATAAAGCTCATTAAACATTTTTTAATTGGGCATGTGCCGTTCTACAAGTGATCTGTTCAATCCAGCTGGTTTCTAACGCATTCATTTTCCTTTTTAAGTTACGTCTGATAACATCTCGTTACAAAAAGGTCAAACGTCCACCATACCCGCCATGCCCACCATACCCACCATGCCCACCATACCCACCATACCCGCCATACCCACCATGCCCACCATACCCACCATGCCCACCATGCCCACCATACCCACCATACCCACCATACCCACCATACCCACCATGCCCACCATACCCACCATGCCCACCACGCCCACCATATCCACCATACCCACCATACCCACCATGCCCACCACGCCCACCATACCCACCATGCACACCATGCACACCATACCCACCATGCCCACCATACCCACCATGCCCGCCATGCCCACCATGCCCACCATACCCACCATGCCCGCCATGCCCACCATGCCCACCATACCCACCATACCCACCATGCCCACCATACCCACCATACCACCATACCCACCATACCACCATACCCACCATACCCACCATGCCCACCATACCCACCATATACACCATACCCACCATACCCACCATGCCCACCATACCCACCATACCACCATACCCACCATACCACCATACCCACCATACCCACCATGCCCACCACGCCCACCATATCCACCATACCCACCATACCCACCATGCCCACCACGCCCACCATACCCACCATGCACACCATGCACACCATACCCACCATGCCCACCATACCCACCATGCCCGCCATGCCCACCATGCCCACCATACCCACCATGCCCGCCATGCCCACCATGCCCACCATACCCACCATACCCACCATGCCCACCATACCCACCATACCACCATACCCACCATACCACCATACCCACCATACCCACCATGCCCACCATACCCACCATATACACCATACCCACCATACCCACCATGCACACCATACCCACCATACCCACCATACCCACCATACCCACCACGCCCACCACGCCCACCATACCCACCATGCACACCATACCCACCATACCCACCATGCCCACCATACCCACCATGCCCATGATCCCTCCGGCAAGTCACAACCATGTTTTGACGCTCAATGAAGCACAAACTTGGAACTTTTGCTCACTGCTCTTCTGACCAAAGCAGATCCTTATTTCCAACCTTAAATCCATCCAAACCAACTATTGACAATACAAAACCCTTCTGACTCAATGAAATGAGTGAATGCAACACCATGAATGCAGAGAAGGAGAAGATTTGCCGCGTCCCGCCGTCACGGCAACGCCACAAAGCCAGGTAAGTCTCCGATTGGGGGGGGGGCACGGATGGTACGAAGACCTTCACCCTCTCTGGGGTCTTTGTGTTGTGCCGACCCAGTGACCCCCCCGACCCCTCGCCACAACCTAAAGCCTCTCTGAAAAGAGACGCTTCTCTTCCCCCCCTGTTCCTGTCTCTTTGTCTCCGGACTCGTGTTCTCGTGACGGCGTCCTCGTCAGCACACAAACGTTGCGTCCACTGCGCTTCCTGCTGGCAATCCTTCAGGATGTGCACCTTTCACACAGTCGGCAGAAAGGCCCTTGAGCTCACGCAGGTATTCATTTGCAGCGATTACCTGCAGCTTCACAGTTCCTGCGGCAGTCTCAGCCAGGGAGGGGAGGGGCGGGGGACTATTTGTCTCGTCTTTTGTCCCTTCCTTTTATGGCTGAGGACTCCCCTCCCTTCAGAGCTTAATGAGATGTTTACATGGAGCCGGCTGTGGGAACCGGGGCCCATATGCCGCTGTGTGAGATGACAGGGACCTGCTTTGTGTCTGTGGCCTTGTGAAGAGGTCTTAGTGCTGAAATCAGAGCCCCCGGCCTCCCTCCACCTGCAGCCTGGGGAGGGACGCCAGCCTGCTGTCACTCAAAGCTCCTCCAGCCCACAAACATTCACCCAGCGAACACCTTCCTGCTGCAGGTAAAGGGATGACGGTCTTTCTGTTCTTCTTCCTCCAGTAGTCCGATCCAAAGACAGGCAGGCAGACAGGCAGACAGATGGGCAGACGGACAGACAGACAGGTAAGCAGACAGGTAGACAGAAAGGCAGCAGGTCTAAAGGTGCTGCCGCTGATAAAGGCCGTAAACCTGCTGTTATCAGACATGCACGTTGCGTTAGAGCCTCTGCACCTGCTGCTGCAGCTCCCACTAAGAGGAGCCCGACACACACCTGTCCCACCTGTCCCACCTCTCCGCCCTGGATGTCTGGGGGTTAAACATATCGTGGTGTCGTAAAGCTGGAAAGCCCCTGCAGACCCCGTCAGCATGTCGTTGGTTCACTTCTCTCTCAAACCGGTCGGATCAAAGTTCAGCTGCGTACGGAAACAGAGTGAAGATGCGAGTGTGAAACGGTGGATTGACCACATCTCCTCTTGTAATCTGATAATGACTCAATAACCTAATAATTTGATAATTTGAATAAATGAAGACAAACAGAAAGAACCGGGTTCATTTGCTGCGTCAGCGGAATCAGGAGGATTATTTCATGTTCTGGACTTTCGAGGCTTCATTTGGAAACTGGAGATATTAAATGTAACGATGTAACAAAACGTCACGTAGAAAACCCCTGAAATGATTTGACTTTTAAGGCGTTTCACACAAAGGCCTTTATTGGAGCAGGTGAAGCGTCTCCCCAGCACAGACGCCGTGGACGTCCCCGCCCCCCCTCCTCCCGCCATCTTTGGCCTGACTCAATCAAACAAAAAGCCGTCCTCTCCTCTCGTCCGGTCTGAACGTCGCCTGATACCACAATGAGGCTGAAGTGTTGAATTCCCTCCCGCGCTGGTGTGCGCTCAGTATGTGCGGAGGCGGAGCCGGGCTCCCCGCCTGTCAGCGAGCTGTCAGCTGATCAAACGGCGTTTCCTCTGAAGGTGTGAGAGGACACGGGAGGTCAGGTGAATCCTCTCTCCCTTCTGTCCGTCGGGCCGAGACGCCTGGGGAGAGTGAGGAGGCGCTCACCTGTAGCCCGCTGACCCATAACCATGACGCTGCTCTGCTTCTCCATCACCCCTTCTCCGCCCCCCCGCTGATCCCACCGCTGCTTCAGCACGAGTGTGTGAGGCCTCGCGCAGAAAGACCACGGGGTCGGACGGCAGAAAGGCCACACAGGCAAGCCGCGACAGGACGCTCTGAAGTTAGATAAGAGCTCCGCTCTGTTTGCTTCTCCAGGACGGGACTTGTAAACGTCTCTATGGCAGCCCCCCCCCCCCCCCCCCCCGCCTCTTTGTGTGCCATTGCACGCCACATTGTGTGCAGAAGCTGTGGGTGAAGGTGAAAGCGAATTTGAAAACACACGAGCCCTCGAAGGAAACATCCCGAGTCCTAAAGACAGGAAGAGAAAGAAAAAACACATACGTTGGTTTATTTAAAGGGGCTCAATGTCGCCTGCTAGCAGCTAACGGCGTTAGCAGCGCTAACGGTGCCAACACACAGTGGAAAGTGAGACAGAGGGCAGGTCGGCGCACGCCGCGCTGACTCAGGCCTTCCAGCGGCGAGTCGGGATGCTTCCCGCCCACTGGCGGCCATTAAAGGCTCGCAGGCTTTAATCGCCAGGGTGTGATCCACGCGCATCATGGAGAGAAAACATGAAATAACCAGAAGTAATCACGGTGAGGTCCAAAAGAGAAACCAAAGAACGTGCTTGACGTCTATCGGCAGCGTGCAGCGTGTCCCCGTTTGGAAGCTGCATGTAGCCGCGCCGCTGGAGGAGACCTGGGCCCCTTGTTTAGTCTCTACTCGGCATTAGAGGCCCCAGCAATGTGAGATGGGACTTTATCTCCTGCTGAGCTCCATAATCCTTCAAACATTCATCTGCAGGATATGAAAACACCTTTTTATCTGCAAAGCAGGTCAACAAGTACAAAAGATTGATGAAAAAACTAAATCATTATTTTTATAAAGCCGTTAAATAACTCAGTGACTCAGTGACTGAAATACAGACGTTCATGGTCCCCAGAAGATTCAGGAACTCATATTGCACAACACAAGGGACATGGAATCTTCTAAGGGCCGAGGAAAGAGAATTATTACTTTCAGTGACAAGTCAGTCTTTACTGCCTTAAAGTAAAACATAAAAATGTACCGCTCTGCTGTGCGTTCGCGCGTGCACACGCTATGCCAGCAATCGTCTAGGTCACGTATCAAACATGGATTCCTTCATTAATGTTACTGGACATTTGCGCTGCTGGCGTCACTACGCCGCGAAATCAAGTCAAGCGTCGTAACCGGAGCGGTTAAGCCGTCTTCCCTTCTGTTACTGAGACAGAGGCTGCAGACCGAAGGCCGTAAGGACGCGCTCAACAACGCTGCGATAGACGTGAACGGCGGCCGGAATTTATGAACAAATACTGAAGAAACTTGACTTTGACTTGATTAGTGTGGTTGAAGGAATGGCGACTGAGCCATTTGCCTTCATATTCAAATAAGCTCTTTGTGTTTTCCCTGTTGCTGTTGCTTCGTCCTGAGTGTTATAATTAAGGATAACGGGGCTTCGTTCCGTAACCGTTACGAGCCTACGTCACTGATTACTCTCATTTCACGAGCTTAGCTCACGTCGGGTGCAGCTTCCAGGGTGAGATGTGTTCTGCTAAGTCACTGCGATCGCCCGCGATGCTGTGGAGGAAAAAGCCCCCAGAAGCGTCGATCCGGAGCCTGATGGCCGACTACATTCAGAAGCAGAGGAGGACGTTTAATTCGGCAAATAGAGACCGTTTGTCCGTCGCACGGCCGCTTCCCACACTTCCTCTTAGCTGCTGATAAGAGCCGTCGTAAAGAGATGAACACAACAAGTGTGTCTGTGTGCAGGCGTGTGAATGAGTCACACCTACACAAGTGTGTGTGTGTGTGTGTGTGTGTGCACCTGCTTCCCTGAGAGGAAACATCTGCCGCAGGGCGTCAGGAGGAGCCACCTGTCGGCCTGCAGAACTGATGTCTTGTGTTTGCAGCCGGGCGAAGTGTGCGCACAGAAACAGCTGCCCCCCCCCCTCTCTGAGACCTCCACCCAATATGGAAGCAACAGGAAGTCTCATCTGTGTGCTGGAAGTTGTACAGTCTTTAACACATCGTGATGAATTGATACAATCATCTCCTTTGAAGTCAGCATCGCTGTCTTACGGGTATCCACCTTTCATCGGAGGCAAAAGGGACGAGGGAGGACGAGGCCGCATCAAAAGATTCGACCGGGCGAACGCTCAGCACCTTCCAGGCGAGGCCAACAGGACGCCAACATGACGCCAACATGACGGCAACAGGACGCCAACAAGACGCCAACAAGACGCCAACAAGACGCCAACAAGACGCCAACATGACGCCAACATGACGCCAACATGACGCCAACATGACGCCAACATGACGCCAACATGACGCCAACATGACGCCAACAGGACGCCAACAGGACGCCAACATGACGCCAACATGACGCCAACAGGACGCCAACAAGACGCCAACAAGACGCCAACAAGACGCCAACATGACGCCAACATGACGCCAACATGACGCCAACAGGACGCCAACATGACGCCAACATGACGCCAACAGGACGCCAACAGGACGCCAACATGACGCTAACAGGACGCCAACATGACGCCAACAGGACGCCTCCAGGCGCTTTGCAGCTTTTTCCATCGCAGCCAAACAGCTACAGTGAAAGAGGCTGAAACTGAAGCTGAGTGCAGCTGCTGCAGAGAGATTTCCTCCAGAAACAGCTGTGCGGCCTGCAGGTGTGAAGCTCGTCGTTCTGTGTTTTAAGTTTCCTTCTGGAAGACGTGCTGCCCTCCCCCCCCCCCCAAAAAAAATGTTCTGAGATCAGTTGACTCAAGGAGGGGAAGAACGAGAAATGACTTCAAATAAAAAGCAGAGAAAACACCAGCAAGTGTCTCCTCAGAAATGAAGCGGAATAAGGGGGGGTGGGGGGGGCCAGGAGAGGGCGCTATTAGTCCTGCGTCCTCTGCTCTCAGGTCAGCGTGCAGCTCAGCTGTCCTCCGCACACGTGTTGACTCTTGCCTTTTGTTTTATTCTGCTGACATAAATCTTCTGAATTAAAATCCTGCGTAAATAGATCATAAATAGATTCGGACTTAAATAAATCAAAGTCCTAATGCATTCATCTAATGTTTGTCCCTTGTCGCAGCACAGAGAGTCACGTGTCTTTGGTGAAATACAGTGTGAGCGTAATAAAATACACAAATACAAGCTCCCGTGTGACAACTTCCACGATAAATCCACCAGCGTTCCTCCCATCGCGCCTTCCTCCTCAGCATCTCCTCCCGATTGGCTCTCCGCGCACAAACGTCCCGCCCCGGCGGCCTGTGATTGGTCCGCGCGGCTGTCCGCCACCCGCCGCTGGGATCGCCCGGCTCCGGCTTTTGGCTCCACAGACGCGCCGCTGCTCTCCGTCTCCGCCGTTCAGTGCGTCTCAGTGCGTCCGCGGACCAAAGAGCAGCAGCAGCAGCAGCGCGCTCCTCTTCCTCCAGAGCCGCACGCACCCCGCACCGTGCACGCCCCGCAGCACACGCACGGGGAGGAGGGATACGGCCGCCTTGAGACTTACGCGTTTTGTTCATTTCCCCGATGGTAACCAGCACCGCGCGGCCGGAGACATGTGGAATAGTCCGCTGGTGTGTCTGCTGCTGGCGCTCTGCGCTGAGGTGAGAACGCACGAGGAGCTTATCGATCGATTCAAATGTGCTTTAATTGAGTTGAGCGCTCGGCGGTCTGATCGTGCGATCTCTAATGAAGTTGAACTGATCCCGTAAAGTTGTGTGATGTAAAGTTGACGTTCTGTCATTTAAAGTTTCGACCCGCGTTGTACGTCGTTTTGAAACGCGCTTTGGTGAGATGTGAAACATGTCAGCGGACTCGGCCTGATGTGCGCAGCGGGCTGCAGGAGTCAATCCAATAAGCCTTTATGTGTCTTTATTATAAACCTTTGAGCCGTTATTGGACCAACCGTCCCGTTAGGAGACACAACGGACGCGCCTTCTCACCGTGTCTCCTCCGCAGGTGTCCCGGTCCACCGGGTACTTCGAGCTGCAGCTGATGTCTCTGGGGAACCCCGCTGGGCAGCTGCTGAACGGCGACTGCTGCGACGCGGAGAGGAGCGCGGCGGAGGGCGCCTGCGGCCCCGACGAGTGCGACACGTACTTCCGAGTGTGCTTAAAGGAATACCAGACCGAGGTCACGACCAACGGGCCGTGCACGTACGGCTCGGAGACCACCAAGGTCCTCGGTGGGAATACTTTTCAGTTCAGAGGCGGCCAGAAGACCGGGCCGAACCGGAACAACGACGCCGGGAAGATCCTCATCCCGTTCCAGTTCGCCTGGCCGGTAAGTGGACGCTCTGCGCAGCAGGTGCACGGGTCACGCAGAAGATGCGTTCAGGGTCACGGGCATCAGTTAGAGAATTGCAGTAATTTGGCACATTTGCCGCATGTGTCTCCCTCTCCGGGTGCCCCCCCCCCCCCCCCCCCCCCAGGTAACGCGTTATCTAATCCAAACAAGCAGCGCAGTGCGCGTGGGAAACAGTCCCGAGCTCTGTGAGAGCTGCTGTTGCACTCAGAGATCTGTATCAGCGGGCCGCGGGGGGGTCACAGGTTCGAATCCCATATAATCATTGCTTTATTTGGGTTTCAATAACGTTTTGGTCAGAAGCTTGTTTGAAGGGTTTTTTCTGGAATGCAGCGAAGACATGTGGAAACTTTTCCGCCTGCTGACACGTGAACTCAGTTCTGGTGAAATCCTGAAATGATTCGAGAGGAATTCGGTAGATGAGAAAATAACGCACGTTTGGACGGAACGTCGGCAGTTTAAGGATCGAATGCAAATGTAAATATTTCTGTGATGAATGTCTGTTTCATGTTGCTTGTGAGTGAAACGCACAGACAGGAATCACAAAGACGCGTCGTACTCATCGGCCGCTCTGCCGCCTCAGCCCTCAATCATGGGCGCTCACGGTCAGCTGTCAGCGGGGGGGGGGGGGGGGGGGGAGTAATTCGGTGCCTCTGCGGGGTGTGTGTGTGTGTGTGTGTGGGGGGGGGGGGGTCCCTCTAAGTTGTGTGTGACTCAGGCGGCGCGTATCGGTGTCACCGAGTGAAGATCCTCGACGCGTCCGGGCCGGCGATGCCTTCAGCGGCCGCCTCTCAGGTTCACACTCCGCCCCTCATCGGGTCATTGTGTCGCTCGGCGTGTGTGGGGGTCAGTTGTTTCCACTGTGTGTGTGTAGGAAGGAGGGTATCAGTGTTTCTAATCAGCTTCTTCTGATTCAGGTTGAAGCAGCTGAATACGTCATCATCCCTTGTGCTTTTTTTAATTAGAGTGTATTGAGTTTTCCCTGTTAGATATCTGGTGTGTTAATATTCTTTAATCAGCATTGAATAAATCCTGTTCTTACGTGTGATTTAAAGACAAAGACATCAGCTTTTATTGGTCCCTTGAATCAAACAGTGGTGATTCCTCCTCCTGCACAGAGAGAGCGTCTCAGTGAGGGTGTCTGACTCTTCTCGTAGGTCAGGAGGCTCTGCTTTGTGCTGTTGTGTGTGTGTGCGTGCGTGTGTGTGTGTGTGTGTGTGTGTGTGTGTGTGTGTGCGTGCGTACGTGTGTGTGTGTGTGCGCGTGGCCTCTGGTGCTGCCATAGTGGAATCCTTCGGTCGGCCCACGTTATCTGGGCCACTGGTCCTGACATGAATTGGGACATTGTTCTGCCAATCATTTCCCTTCATGCCCCCCCCCCCCCCCCCCCCCCCCCCCCCTCCGGGCGGTTTGGGTCTTTAGTGACATCTTTTTTTTCAACGGAAGGACCGGGGGGTGGGGAGGGGGGGGGGTCCCGATAAAGGAGGGAGGATGGGGAGGACACGCAGTAACCAGCGGCTTCCTTGGGACTGTTCTGTCACGAGGGAAGTGTATTTTTAGGAGGCAGAAACTTTTTTTTACAGAAAAAAAAACAACCATCAGCCCCCCCTCACCCACAGCGTACCCCCTCTGCCTCTTCTGGGGTATTTTTAGAGCGGCTGTCCTCCCCTCACCCCTCTTGTCCAAGGATGGAGGCACTCCTTCAGTTTCTTTACTCCCCCTCTGGCAGCATTCCCCCCTCAGCCTGGCACATCTGAGAGGACAGAGGTGCAACAGCTGTTGTTTGGAGACCTCCTCCTCCTCCTCCTCCTCCTCCTCCTCCTCCTCCTCCTCATGGGATGAATGTTTCAGTGAAACAACATGGGGAAAGCAGGCTCTGGTTACAGCAGACGAAGCTGGAGATCGTCTCACCCGGACGAGTATCAGTGAGCGATCACAAAGAGCCATGCTGGATGTCGCCTCGCTTTTCCTCGGCTCGAGTCATTTGCAGAGTGCGTCTTTGGCGCATTGTGTGTGTGTGTGTTTGTGTGTGTGTGTCGGGTGAGCGGAAGAGACGATGTGGAACATTTGGTGTCCCGTGATGATGCTGCAGAACAAATGTCTTGTTCTCAAAGCCCGCAGATGACGAGCAGTCGTGCAACAACAAAACAGATGCTGGGACGAAGCATGTCCATGATATGATGCATGTCCATCATATGATGCACGTCCATGATATGATGCATGTCCATGATATGATGCATGTCCATCATATGATGCACGTCCATGATATGATGCATGTCCATCATATGATGCACGTCCATGATATGATGCACGTCCATAATATGATGCATGTCCATCATATGATGCACGTCCATGATATGATGTATGTCCATCATATGATGCACGTCCATGATATGATGCATGTCCATGATATGATGCATGTCCATCATATGATGCACGTCCATCATATGATGCACGTCCATCATATGATGCATGTCCATAATATGATGCATGTCCATCATATGATGCACGTCCATGATATGATGTATGTCCATCATATGATGCACGTCCATGATATGATGCATGTCCATGATATGATGCATGTCCATCATATGATGCACGTCCATCATATGATGCACGTCCATCATATGATGCATGTCCATGATATGAGGCACGTCCATGATATGATGCACGTCCATGATATGATGCACGTCCATGATATGATGCACGTCCATGATATGATGCATGTCCATTAGTTCCATTCCTCTGGAACTCAGAAGCTCATCTGATCCGTGTGTCTTCATTAACCCTAAAAGCAGCAGGGCTCTGTTACGTGTTGTGTGTGTGTGTGTGTTTTTTTGTGTGTTTAGCGTCCGCTCGCCTTTCCCACGCTGTCGCCGGTTCTGTGTCAGCTGACCTGCTTCTGAGCGGCGTGCGATTAGCTGCTCCGATTGATTAATGATGCTGCTGGTGGCTTTGGTTCATTGTGTGTGTGTATGTGTGTGTGTGTGTGCTAGCTGTATCATGTGGATACTGATATGATATTTACTGGCGGTTAAATTAATTATTTTTCATCCCAACAAGTCAAACCATTGTGTTTATGGAAAAGCTGCTTGTTGACGTCGGATTGCTTCCACTGTAGAGCGTAAAAAGCGTGATTGAACACAGAAGAGAAGCCCAAACGTGGGCGTGTGTCCCATGTGATCGGGTGGAAACCTGTAGAAAAGGTAGTTTATCTTGAGCGTGAAGAGTTTGCCAGATTGGACTAGAAGGAACTTGTTGGTTTCTGCAGCAGCTCAATGTGGGATTAGAGCCAACGTTAACGCTCACGGACTCAGGGGACCTCGTGAAGAGGCTTCTCTCAGGTTCTCTGGGGTGAATGGAGAAGGAGGAGAAGGAGGAGAAGAAGGCAGGGGGGGGGGGGGTTTGTCTGCTTCTGCTTCACGTTCTACCAAACATTGTAGAACAACGAAGTGCCGCTCGGCCGCCTTGTGACCCTGTCGCTAAGCAACCAAGATGAGACTCCAGACGGGGAATAAAAAGTGGGCGTAGTCATTGTGAGGTCATCAGTCGCGTCCTAAATGTTCCAATTAGCTCTCATGAATTGAAAACACACTGTGATGAAGTAAAAAACAAGCCATGGTAACGGCCTGTCAATCAGCATGTGACCCGCCCTCAAGCGTCCCCTGCTTTATGGTCTGTTTGACTCCTCATGGACCATCATTCACTAAATGAACATCATGCTCCGTTGAAGGAGACTGAGACCATAAACTTTGATTTCTCAGCATTTTGTCTCTCATTAATGCGGACGAGCCCTGCAGGTGTCTTTGGGGTTTCACTGATCTACATTTACACCTTTGTCTCCTGGTCCAGATCACATGTCCACTTTACGGATTACAGGTGTGATTGTGCACACGAGGCCTCCCTGAGAGACGGGTGCCGCTGATGTCTTCATGGATCTTTGTCTTCCCTCTCGTGTTACGAATCATTTGGCTGCTGCGTCTCCTCGTCCGTTAGCTTGTTGGGCTCTGAGTTTGCTTTCTTTCTCGTTGTTTTCCTGGAACATCTGGGCTCTCCTCGTGGAGTGCAGAGTTCTGGGTTCCCATCACGCTGCTGCTTTTCATGGAAGCTTCTCGAGGTCAATTCTGCTTCACCTCGTGGTCCTTCTTCGTGGTTGTCGGCGGATTTTCAGCCAATCAGAACAGCTTTCTGGGGCATTTTCCTCTTCTGGCAGAAGGTCACATGTGGAAATGAATGAATTCCTCATGCAACTGTCATTCATCTCGCAGACAAATAAACCAAATTAAAGCAGCAGGCGCTGCACCCGGACTCTTCATCTGGCTTTTAAATACAAACGCTGGAGAGATGAAATAAAAGCGTTTAAAAGAGTTCTTGCAGTCTCCTTCTCCTCCTCCTCCGTACGTCGCTGCAGCGTGGGCCTCGTCCTTTCCTAACTGCCCCCTCAGAGGGATCGGGTGAAGGTTCCTCAGGGTTACTCAACACATCTGGGCCCGAATCCGTTTCCCAACAGCTGACTTCACTTCTCACACACTCCTCTCTGTCAGCTGTGTGTGTGTGTGTGTGTGATGAAGTGGGGAATATATTCCATATCATTTTTAATCGATCAGGTCTTCGTCCTCCTCAAGGAGTGAAACGGTGTTTCTGGCTGTTGGGTGTGAAGCAGGAACAGAAAACTCCCTGCATGAGTTCCATGAAGCGGTGTTTCTGAACTCACTAACGGTTTTCTCTAAAAGACAAAATGCTCAGAATTCCTCGCCTGCGTAACCGGCGGCGACACAAATAGCTTTTCACGCCTCCGGTGTGAGAGAAGTGAATTGGGTCATTTTTCCATTCTGCAGCTCGGTGTAAAGACCTGATTAGATTAGCGTTGATTAGATCCGCCGTCTGAACGAGGCCTCCTGTGGGTGGGGGGGGGGGGGGCTGTTCTGTTAATAATGTGCTAAATTAACCATCCCAGCTCCTCTCTGCCGGGAGCCACATGCTTTATTCATGTGAGGAGATAACAGGTGGGACGTGACAGGTGTTTCTTCTGCTTCCTCTAATCAACTCCACACAAGTTGTTAATTGGCTTTTAACTATTAACGATTCCCTGCTGCTGTGAAAGTTCAATTTACAAAAGGCGCATTCCTCTCACGGTGTGAAGCTGTGGTTTGGGGTGATGATACCTATTGTGGGGAACATGTGACCCACAATACAGGAAGTGGAGCACCTGGTCCCCCCCCCGTCCAGATGCACCGCAGACAAACCGCGCCCCCCGTAGTCCTTCTTCTGCGCTGAAGAGGTTTGTTTTTCCTCCAACGTGAGGCGGAGATCAGATCTCATGAGCATGTGACTCGTCAGCAGCTGTCAGGCCCTAATTTATTCATTGAACAGGTGAAGGCAGCGTGGGGGGGGGGGGGGGGGGGGGGGCTCATGAAAACTCAAATCCCTCTGACTCCTGTAAATTGGTTAGAAGGTGTCAAGTGTCTTTGTCACACTTAACCCCCCCCCCACACACACACACATATGACAGTGTAGTCCTAAAGTTGTCCCACTTACACACAGACACACACACACAGACACACACTGGGACATTTCATGTGGTGCTGAGGGTTACGTTACATCACATGTCATTTAGCAGACGCTTTTATCCAAAGCGACTTTGGATCAATAAGCGCATTTCAACCACCGGGTTCACGCATTGATTGCATCCTGTGGCCAACAGGAAGTGACCGTATAAGGAGGACGCAGAGACACGTCTCTTATTATCTCAATTTGATGAGCTTGTTTAGAGTTTTTCCGATTCCTCGATCAGAAGTGACTCCGAGATGATGGATGGATCTGATATGATGATGACGACGTCATCCATGGGCTTCTTTTTGGACGATGCTAACGAGTTAGCCGCCTCGACGGTTCGTTTCAACGCTGTGCCGATGTCCTTATCGTGTCCCTGAAACGATGGATGACACCACCATGCTGTTCCACATCTTCACTAAATAGATGAAAGAGATGCTTCCAGCTGGTGTCTTCTGGTGTCCATTATGGGATGTGTAACGTACGGTGCCTATCTGACTGACCTCTGAGCCGACCCCGCGCTGCGTTCTGTCTAATCTCTGCGCTCTGAGCTCCCCTGTAATCTTCCCTGCAGCCCTCCGTCGCTGTGAGCCACTCTCGGGTCGTGGGAACTCACAGCTGCTCGGCCGACGCACTTTGTTTGCTGGTGCCGGTGGGAAGAAGAAGGAACCAAACAGGACTGCACCTGAAACAATCCGCAGGCCGAGCTAGTCGTCGTGGAGGGAAAGTAGGGCACAGTGTGCAGGCGTGCTGCGCCGCGGATCCCTGCACGCCGCCCGCAAAGCGGCTTCCCCGGGCTGCAAATTAGCGCCTCAGCTCACAAAGCGTCCAAAGCGAGTCCCGCCGAGTCCCGCCGAGTCAGCGCCCTGCGGTCAATAAAAGCCCCCCCGCTGCTCTCCCTTCATGCAACAAGCAGCGTGTGAAAGTCATGAGCGACACACTCAGACTCCGGCTGCACGTTGGCGCCGTGGGTCTGAGTTTCTGCGACGGCGTGCACGGTGATAACCTCTGCCCCCCCCTCTGTGTTTCAGCGAGCGTACACGGTGATAGTGGAGGCCTGGGACAGAGACAACGGCACACACAGTAACGGTAAGAACCATCACAGCGCTTCTCTGTCGATCAATCAAATGAATCATGTTTAAATTAAAAAATATATTATTAAAAACAGACAAAAAACAGATGTACAACATTAATGTAAGCCAAGTTAACATTTGACCTGCTGAAGTGGGCAGATTTCCACCTGGCCTAGAAACTGATTCACGTCTGCTGACCACAAACTAACCCCTCTCAGAATGATTAAGAGGATGAAAGCCATTCAATGGTTAATAATTTGCCTCTTTGTTGAACTTGCGGCATTAAAAAGCTTCACGATGAAGATGCGTCAAAGTGCCTCCGTCACTGAAGCCGTTTTTCAGCCGATGCTTCAGGCATTCGGCAGTGAAACGTGGTGGAGAAGCAGAGCTGGTGAACCCGCTGGAGGAGGACGCGTCCCACGACGGAATAACAGCCTGCAGCGGGTCGTCATGGCGATGGCGCTCTGTATTTCATTTTCATTCTCGATCCAGTATCCGATACACACGTCAGTGTTCGGCTTCTTTTATATCTATTTTGAAGTTTAAAAAACAAATTCCAAGATGGAAAGTTGTAAAAAAAGACATTTGCATTTCGCCAAATATTCAAATAGCCCAGACGGGAAGTCAAAGGTCAAAGCAAAAGTGCTTCGGCCCAGAAAACAAGCCTCCAGTTACAGACGGGAAAAAAAGAGATGTTCACAGAGCCGATCAGCTGCTGGGACCCGAAGCCCCCCGTTGTTTATGTAAGCCGGTTTCAAATGGCCCCCCCCACTCTGCCTGGTAACAGCGGCCTCTCCTCCGGGACGCCGCCACGCGCCATTGGTGCATATTTTTACATCTAATTGCTGGAGAAGAGTTTCAGGTGGTGAATCCTTTCGTCTGCACACTGCTGCACTTCTGTATACATGTGCATGTATATCTACAAATATATAAATATATATATACACATCAGGTAAGACGTCATCGGGAGGAGACAATGCATCCACGTGTGGCTGGCTCCGCCCCCCCGCTGCATGAGAAAGGGCCTTTTCCTAGGTCGCCCTTCCGCGTCTCTTATTATTTCCGGCCCGGCTCCGATAGTCGGCGCTGGACATCCTGAGTGGGGCGTGGGGAGGGGGGGCGGGGGGGTGAAATGCTGCGCCGCCCTCTGATGTGCGCTAACAACAGACATTCCTTGAGGCCTCGCGGCCCGTCTCATCTCACCGACTTGTTACCTGCATGAATATAGATGTAGGAATCCATGTTTCATATATTTCTATTATGTTCTATAGTTCAGCCCTGTGATGTGTGTCATGTATACGTGATATATATATATAATGTATATGACATAGTTGAGCCCTCTGACCACCTGGTCTCCCCTCCAGACGACGAGCTGCTGATCGAGCGCAGCATCCACAAAGGGATGATCAACCCGGGCGAGGAGAAGCAGGTGGTGGAGTTCAGCAGCCACGTGGCGCGCCTGGAGTACTCCATCCGCGTGCGCTGCGACGACAACTACTACGGCGTCAAGTGCAACAAGGTGTGCCGCCCGCGGGACGACTACTTCGGCCACTACGTGTGCGACCAGCTGGGCAACCAAGGCTGCATGGAGGGCTGGACGGGGGCCGACTGCAAAACAGGTGCAGCAGGAGAGAACCTCTAAACATCTGCATTATCATTTCACGTTTCTCAACAAGTTGTGTTGGGAAGAAAACGCGGCCACGGCAGTGAACACAACGACTGAACACAACGACTGAACACAACGACTGAACACAACGACTGAATACAACGACTGAACACAACGACTGAACACAACGATTGAACACAATGACTGAACACAACGACTGAACACAATGATTGAACACAATGATTGAACACAACGACTGAACACAATGACTGAACACAACGACTGAACACAACGATTGAACACAATGACTGAACACAACGACTGAACACAACGACTGAACACAATGACTGAACACAACGACTGAACACAATGACTGAACACAACGACTGAACACAACGATTGAACACAATGACTGAACACAACGATTGAACACAACGACTGAACACAACGACTGAATACAACGACTGAACACAACGACTGAACACAACGACTGAATACAACGACTGAACACAACGACTGAACACAACGACTGAACACAACGACTGAACACAACGATTGAACACAACGACTGAACACAACGACTGAACACAACGACTGAACACAACGATTGAACACAACGACTGAACACAACGACTGAACACAACGATTGAACACAATGATTGAACACAATGATTGAACACAATGATTGAACACAATGATTGAACACAATGACTGAACACAACGACTGAACACAACGACTGAACACAACGACTGAACACAACGATTGAACACAACGATTGAACACAACGACTGAACACAACGACTGAACACAATGATGAACACAACGACTGAACACAATGATTGAACACAACGATTGAACACAACGACTGAACACAACGACTGAACACAACGACTGAACACAACGATTGAACACAACGACTGAACACAACGACTGAACACAATGATTGAACACAATGATTGAACACAACGATTGAACACAATGACTGAACACAACGATTGAACACAACGACTGAACACAACGACTGAACACAACGACTGAACACAACGACTGAATACAACGACTGAACACAACGACTGAACACAACGATTGAACACAATGATTGAACACAATGACTGAACACAACGACTGAACACAACGATTGAACACAATGAACACAATGACTGAACACAACGACTGAACACAACGATTGAACACAATGACTGAACACAATGACTGAACACAACGACTGAACACAATGATTGAACACAACGATTGAACACAACGACTGAACACAACGACTGAACACAACGACTGAACACAACGATTGAACACAACGACTGAACACAACGACTGAACACAATGATTGAACACAATGATTGAACACAACGATTGAACACAATGACTGAACACAACGATTGAACACAACGACTGAACACAACGACTGAACACAACGATTGAACACAACGACTGAACACAACGACTCCTCAGAGACGTTGTTCCTCAGCACAGTTAAGATCACATCCTTTCGGAAGTTCCCGTTAGTAGGAATTCAAAGAATGCCCGCAGGCTCTCTCAGAAACACCTCCGGCTGCCGCGGCAGCGAGACTCCGCCCCTTTTTACAAACAAGACAGGAAATGAGATTTTCAACTATTTCACCACGCAGAAACTAACCAAGCTCTTCTGTTCCGGTGAAGCCATCTGCAAGCAGGGATGCAGCCCGGAGCACGGCATGTGCGACGTGCCGGGGGAATGCAGGTGAGACCCCCCCTCGCCCCCCCTCGCCCCCCCGTCTTTATTGCCTCTTTGTTTGTTCCTCTTTCTTCGGCCTCGGTGACCTAAGTGACGTAAAACACGCTGTTGTTTGGATGTAAAACCTTGTAAGAGTTTAATGAGGTTAACAGAGGTTTACAGAGGAGTCCATTGGTGGGGGGGGGGGGGGGGGGGAGATAGCATACCAAACAGTCTAACCACCCCCACACCCTTCTCCTCATCTAGAAGCTATTGTTTTGCTTCCTGTTCTGGCACAGACACACACACACACACACATGCCTGTTTTTATGCTACACGCCCCCCCCCCAACGTCTGCAGCCCACATCACCACCTTCCTACCCCGAGCCTTGTTATGACTGCAGGAGGGGATGCAGATTAAGGGGGGGTGCTACTTCTACACTAGTTTAATAATAATACAGGTTTAATTGATTATTGAAGAGTAGTTGATTACGGATGGGATGGAGGACACCCCCCCCTCCCTCTCCCCCCCCCCCACACACACACACACACACACTCAGTCAGGACTGTACAGTAAACATGTGAGTGATTTGGGGGAAAAGGCTGACGCGGCGTTATGTGAGGAGGAGGAGAGGCAGAGAGACATTTAGATTTGATTACATGGAGGCGAGCTGTGCGTTTAGACACAGTGGAGGCTGCTTTAAAAAGACACACACACACACACAGGGTAGTTCGGGATAACAGAAGAGAGGAGCAGAAAGGGGGGGGGATTCGTAGTGAGGCAGGTTTGATTTAGTTGATTCATTCTCGTGAAAAGGAAGGAAGCTGGTATTTTTCATTGTAAATTGGCGCAGGATTGGAAGAGAGAGGAACACCCTGGAATGTGTCTCAACGTGTGATTTGTAGCTCCATCGCAATCAGTGGCACACACACAGACCCCCCCCCCCCCCACACACACACACACACACACTGCTGAAGGACAGGAAGACAATCGTCCATCCGACCACAGGATGGATGCAGAGAATAAAAGGTTTTTGTTGATTCAGAGCATTGACACTGTAAAAGAAAAGCCGTTAGCATAAAAGCTAGGTAGCTACCAGGCTTAAAAATAACATTAAGTCGTCATGGAGACGGCTGAACTGTCCTCGACTATCAAACCGCACGGCTTCTTTAATAAAATATCTCACAAATAAGAATAAAATAATAATACAAGTTGTGCGTCTCGTATCTACAGTTCAACAGAAGAGAGAGAGAGACACACAGAGACAGAGGGACACAGAGAGACAGACACAGAGACAGAGGGAGACAGAGAGACAGACAGAGGGAGACAGATACAGAGGGACAGAGACAGACAGAACGAGACAGAGACAGAGGGACACAGAGAGACAGGCAGAGGGAGACAGAGACAGAGGGACACAGAGGGACAGAGACAGAGGGAGACAGAGAGACAGGCAGAGGGAGACAGAGACAGAGGGACACAGAGGGAAAAAGACAGAGAGGCTGGCAAAGGAAAACTCCAAATGTGTGTTTGGTATCTTGTTTCTTGCTCACAACCTACGCTCCCTCATGTGACACTGCTAACCGCGTAGCTAGGCAACAGCCGGCTAAGTCCGTCCGCTGGATTTGGGCGCGAGGCTTTCCTGTAAATGATTCTCCCCCCCCTCCCCCTCCCATGCCCCCCTCCCCTCACACACACACTCAGCCCTCTGCCCCGGCCCACCGTTCCGTCCTCTGGGTGTGGTCTGTCTGCGAGGGGGGGCAGCAGCACCGGAGCAGGGGTTTGTGGTCACTCAGGGTATTTTTGGGCCGCCCCCCACCCCATCACCCAACCCCCAACCGCGCCCCCCTTCCATTGATGGGACGGCAGCAGCCCGGGCAGACGGGGCTTGTGGGTAATGCCACCCTTGGCCTGTGGCTGCCCGAAACCATTTACCCCCCCGCCCACCCCTCCCACACTGCAGCCAGACAGACTGTCCACGCTGCCGCCGCGGTTGCACGGCTGACAGTGAGCAGGGCAGCGGCGGACCACACCACGTACTGTAGTGAAGAACACACACACACACACACATGGCTGGCCCTCGCTCAGATTGTTGTGGTCGTTAAATCCGCTGCAGCCTCCACGCCGTGCGTGAGCGGCTCCTCGTGCACGCAGTGAGATCCGCTGCAGCCTCCACGCCGTGCGTGAGCGGCTCCTCGTGCACGCAGTGAGATCCGCTGCAGCCTCCACGCCGTGCGTGAGCGGCTCCTCGTGCACGCAGTGAGATCCGCTGCAGCCTCCACGCCGGGCGTGAGAGGGTCCTCGTGCACGCTCTCAACGGGACGATGCAACAGATCCGTCCCAGCACGTTTACAACCGTTCTCAAGAATCAGAAAGGCCCAAATTATAAAACCAGCCTGGATAGAAAACTGCGATCTGCACACAAGTGTTTGGTCTGCACCCATTTTAGTGTTGGGGGGGGGGGGGGGTGTTCCCCTAAATAGCCCCGACCAAGAAATGACAGGACAGGTGGATCAAGGTTGTCACTGGCCTTGGAATAACAAAGTGCCGCCATAAACCAACAGATTAGCTAACCCCCCCCCCGCCCCCCGTCCAGACGACAGACCCTTGTTCGCTCATTCCGCGTCCGACCCCCGCACATGTAAAGGGGCTTCTTAGTGGGGCAGTTTATTGAAAACATGTTTCTGTGTAATTCACCTTTATGTGGTCAGCTGATCAAAAAGAATAGAAAAAGATAAACATGAATACATACATGTGTTGGACCCCCCTCCCCCCCGGAATGTCCCCACTGAGCGTCCTATGATTAGGAGCTGCAGCTAAACGCGTCGTTCACCTTGATGAAGACGTTTTTCTGCAGCTCATCCACGTCTCGTGTGTGTTGATAATAATACGCATTCATGTTTTATTTTATTTCCCTTTTGTTCCCTTAACCGTTTAGTTTCCACACGTTTTAAAGTGGGTTCTCCTGCGTAGCTACCACGGCCCGTTGGCGTCGTTCTGAGTCGCTGTGCGTTGTGGAATGCGTCTGTGAGGACGCCTGATGTTCCCTCAAGTCAGACACTCTTATTGTGGTGAAAAGAGAAGCCACTGTTCCCTGTGGACGCTCTCTTCGGCATTACGAGTGTTGATTGAACGTATTTAAAGTAGCGTGCCTCCTCCTTTCTCTGGTTCGGGATCACCAGAGGAGGGAAGGAGGCGAGGTAGCAGGGAAGGAAGCAGGAGGCTCTGACCGGCGCGCCGTGTGTTGCAGGTGTCGATACGCCTGGCAGGGGCCGCTGTGCGACCAGTGCCTGCTGTACCCCGGCTGCGTGCACGGAACCTGCAGCGAGCCCTGGCAGTGCACCTGCGAGAAGAACTGGGGAGGTCTGCTCTGCAACAAAGGTCAGAGGTCACGACGTGCACCTAATAAGTCCTGAAGGTCAAAGGGAAGTGGCTTGTTAAATGTTAAAGAGAGAAATGCTCTCTTTCTGCTCGTAGTGAATATTGTGTTTGTTAACTAGAGCTTAGATTGAAGTCCGAGCAACTGAAGCGTTAGCCGCGTTAGCTCGTAGCCTCACACGGCTGCTCCTCGCTCTGCAGATCTCAACTACTGCGGCACCAACCGGCCCTGCAAAAACGGCGGGACGTGCATGAACACGGAGCCCGACGAGTACCACTGCGCCTGCCCGGACGGCTACTCCGGCAAGAACTGCGAGATCGGTGAGCCACCTGTTTTTGGTGAAGTCGTGCGGCGCCGGATGAGATCTGAGGAGACGTTTATTAGCATTCCTGATTTTGTCTGAATTTGCCCCCAACCCCCACCCCTCCCTCCCTCCAGCCGAGCACGCCTGTGTTTCCAACCCGTGTGCCAATGGCGGCACGTGCCACGAGGTCCAATCTGGCTTTGAGTGCCACTGCCCGTCGGGCTGGTCCGGGCCCACCTGTGCCAAAGGTGGGGGGGCTCCTCCCACTCTTATTGAGTTCTGAAAGAAGAAGAACCCCCTCTGATGTCTTCTGTGCTCGGTGTTTCAGACACGGACGAGTGCGCCTCCGGCCCGTGTGCCCAGGGGGGCACCTGCGTGGACCTGGAGAACGGCTTCGAGTGCCTCTGCCCCCCCCAGTGGACGGGCAGGACCTGCCAGATCGGTACGTCCCGCTGCCACTCCGGACGAGACGTTTTCTGAACTCCTGACGGAAGTGTTGCATGCTGGGTGATGCTCTGCTCTGACGGAGGCCGTGTGTGTGTGTGTGTGTGTTGTATCACATTCCTTGCCCGGAATCCCATTTGCTTGCAGAGTTACAACATACCTGTGTTTGTTTATCCCGCCCCGCCGTCTAACCAATGTTACTGTAAGGGGGGGCAACGAGAGAGTGTGTATGTGTGTGTTTGTGTGTGTGTGTTTGTGTGCGCACTCGCTGGGTTCCATCTGTAACTCGAGCCAAGTGGCTTGAGTAAAAGCTAAAAATAACTTACCGCCTGGCAACTGCTAGCCTTGTGACCAAATATACCCCTGCGGGGGGAATGGGGGGGTTATCTTCGGCACCAGACTTGGCGTAACAGAGTTGCGTGTGCGCTACTGTGAGGCGCCCACATGGTGCCCCCCCCCTCCGACCTCGGACGGGAAACACACCGTAACCTGTAAACACACCGTAAACAGGCGGACCGACACGGGGGGGGGAACAGGGTGGTACCTGAGAGCAGAGCGGGCCCGGGGGGGAGAGGCAGTGGCTGTTGGGGGGAGGTCTGGTTTTTCGGGAAGGGGTCGGGGTGTTAAGTTTCAGTCGGCCAACAGGTGCCACTCACCTCCCGGGAGGAGCATTAGCGCACTGGGGGGGTTCGTGGTGGGCGCGGCGATGGCTGCCTCTGAAACTGACCACTCAGAATGCTGCAGGTTGGCCTTCAGGGAATGCCATAAAGACCCATTAACCCCTGAGGTGGGGGGGGGGGGGGGGGGGAGCGGCGCGTCGATGGAAAGACATGAAAGCCTAAAAGTCTGGGAAGAAATGAGTGGCTGCAACAGAGATATCATCTCTTTACACGAGACTGTTATCATTACTAAACACTCCTCGTGTGTGGGAGGAAATGAAAGCAGCGTTTAAAACACGGTGCTCAGGCAGACGAGGCCAATGTGATTAAATGTCGGAAAGGGGCGTGGCCAGAGGTGACGGTTGGCTTGGTGACGGGGCTCCCCAGCAGGTTCTCAGCTCTGTCTCTCTCTCCCTCCCTCTTGTGTCTCTCGTCTCCATCCTGCAGACGTTAATGAGTGTGCGGGGAAGCCTTGCCTCAATGCTTACTCTTGCAAAAACTTGATTGGCGGATATCACTGTGCCTGCTTTCGTGGATGGGTTGGACAGAACTGTGACATCAGTTAGTATCAATCCAGCAACTCGTTGGTCCTCAGCCTCTCTCCGCCTGCTGCACCCGAAGCACCATCAGCTCCGCTGGCATCTTCTTGCCCTGCATTTATTCCTTCAGTCTTTCTGAGAGGCCAGAACATGTTGCTGTTTGAATGTCAGCAATTTAACCGTGAAGAGCCGTCTTTGCTAGGAATTGAACACATCTAAAGATCTCTGACGGGCAAAATATTTACTTAGTTATAGCGGCGAGTTAGCATGCTAAGCTAATGTAGGGGCTAAGACTAGGAGCCTGTTTCTGGTGTCCGATGTTCCAGCAGGTTCTTTGTTGCACATTAGACGTCTGTTACACTAAGTAAACCGGTACCATTTGTCTTTTTCTCCAACCGCAAGTTCCCACAAGAGCCAATATCACATACTTATTCAAACCCAACCAAGATCTTCTCCCAAACATAACTAAGTGTGACTCCAACTGGGCTCCTCGATGGATACGAGATACAATCAGTAACATGTTCGGTCTTTTCCCCGTTAGCGTTGTTAGTGGAGCGTTTCTCTCGCACCTTCCACACGCCGGCCTAACTCCTCCGAGCTCCTCGACTGCCTGAATTCCTGCCGCCTGTGAACCTCGAGGGGTTGGCTGCTGTTTCGTTGCATGTCCTCTCTGCTCCCTTCCTCAGGAGTCGAACCATCGAACCGTCTGCTTTGAACTCACCACGTCTGCGTAGCAGCTGCATGTTTCTGCACGTTCCACCTCGCGCTCAGTCCAGCACCTCATGTTGTCTCCCCGTCGCTTTCTTCTCCTCAGATGTGAACAGCTGTTACGGCCAGTGTCAGAACGGAGGAACCTGCAAGGTGAGACGCTACACGCAATGCGCTGCTCCAACGTAATGGAGCCAGAATAAGGGGAAGTTAAGAGGATTTTGTGACAACAACATCGATAAGTTGTTTTTCATTTCATTTATGAATATACAGTGTTAGCAGACTTTTTTAGGAGCTTTTAACAACAGCTAAATGCTGAGTGTAATATTCCAAATGTCCTCATAGTTCTGTGAACTGACCTTTGACCCTGTGCGTCTGCGCTGCAGGAGGGGGCCCGAGGCTGCGTCTGCCAGCCGGGGTTTGTGGGTCGGCACTGCGAGGTGCAGAGGAACCGCTGTGCCAGCGGGCCGTGCAGGAACGGGGGCCGCTGCCACGCCCTGCTGGACGGGTTCATGTGCGAATGCCCGCGGGGCTTCGCCGGAACGACCTGCGAGGTAAGAAACGCTCCGCTGCATTTCCCCGGCTGGGGAGGACACACCTCGACCTCCACCTTTCTCCATCTGAAGGTGCAGAACGACCCCTGCAGCCCCAACCCCTGTCACAACAAGGCCCATTGCCACGGCCGTGGGGGCGACTTCTACTGCAGCTGCCCCGACGACTACGAGGGCAAGACCTGCTCGGAGCTGAAGGACCACTGCAAGACCAGCCGTTGTCAAGGTAACGGGGCCCCCGACTTCCCCTTCACACATTCCGGGTCTATTCCTGCTTTCTGATCCTCCCTTTTTTCTTCCTCGCCTCGTTTACCCCCCCGCCTCTCCCCTATAGTGATAGACAGTTGCACCGTTGCCGTGGCAACCAACGACACCCACAGTCGGGTGTGGCACATCTCGTCTAACGTGTGCGGCCCCCACGGCCGCTGCATCAGCCTGCCCGCCGGGAACTTCAGCTGCTCCTGTGAGCCGGGATTCACCGGCACCTACTGCCACGAGAGTGAGTCGCACATATATATATATATATTTATATAGTGATCTAACTTATAACTCATACAACCTGTATACCGTATAGTGCCTTTAAGGGAAGACTAATAAAAAAACATCCATAAATACGGTCCTTCCTCCGCCGGCAGACATCAACGACTGTGCGTCATCGCCCTGCAACAACGGAGGCACCTGCATCGACGGGATCAACTCCTTCCAGTGCTTCTGCCCCGACGGCTGGGAGGGCAGCCTGTGTGACGCCGGTCAGTGTGTGTGTGTGTGTGTGTGTGTGCGTGTGTGTGTGTGCGTGCGTGCGTGTACCGGGAAGATACGGGTGCACGTGAGCTACAGCACAACTACTTTAGCAAAGCTGCTTTTGAGGTGGAGTTTAACACTTTGCAGATGACACGGTTGTCTACACACATATTGTTACATGATCTGTATCATCTCAACAACGGGCCGATCTGTTCAATTACACTTTATGTTCAAATACGAGATGCATTATATATTATGTACTTAAACTTTAATATATATTTTTTTACCAATGTGTTTCTTGAATTTCTGATAATTCGTTGAATACAGACGTTGAATACATGTAGACATAGAATACATCTATATATATAGATATAAAATAGCTAAACAAGGTTCCCCGGTTCCAGATGTGAACGAGTGCAGCAGGAGCCCGTGTCAGAACGGGGGCCGCTGCGTGGACCTTCTCAACGACTTCTACTGCACGTGTGTGGACAGCTGGAAGGGGAAGACCTGCCACTCCCGTGAGTGCATCGCCCCCCACCCCCCCACTCCCCACTCCCCAACACATAACGAGTCCCCTTAGCAAAGCAGTTATTGACGATGACGACGGTCCTTCTCCTTCCTCCCCCAGGTGAGAGCCAGTGCGACGCCTCCACCTGCAGCAACGGAGGGACGTGCTTCGACCACGGAGACTCCTTCCTGTGCAGCTGCCCCTCGGGCTGGGGGGGCAGCACCTGCAACACAGGTCAGAAACACGCAGTTATGTCAGACAGCCCCCCCCCCCCCTCTGCTGCCCCCACACATTCTCATAACAAGAAATCTGTCTTTTCAGCCAAGAACAGCACGTGCGACTCGGGCCCGTGCGAGAACGGAGCCACATGCGTCGGAGGGGGGGACGTCTTCACCTGCATCTGTAAGGACGGCTGGGAGGGGGCCACCTGCGCACAGAGTGAGTCTCAGGGCGTGGATGAGGGGGGCGGGGGTTAATGATCACTTTAGTACCTCTTCTAAAGGTGCCGACATCTGAATGTGTTCTCGTTTTCTCGTCTTGCAGATGTTGATGACTGCAATCCGCATCCCTGGTAAGAGCAGCGACTCACCTGTACACTCACCTGGGGGGGTCGAACGAAACAAGTACACGAGTGCAGCGACTCACCTGCACACTCACCTGGGGGGGTCGAACGAAACAAGTACACGAGTGCAGCGACTCACCTGTACACTCACCTGGGGGGGTCGAACGAAACAAGTACACAAGTGCAGCGACTCACCTGTACACTCACCTGGGGGGGTCGAACGAAACAAGTACACGAGTGCAGCGACTCACCTGCACACTCACCTGGGGGGTCGAACAAGTTGAAAGCGTTAATTGACAATAATGAAGCGAAACCCGCCTCTTCAATGACAGGTGGATTAGTGGAGGTTTGGGTTTTGAGGAGGAGGGGGCAGGATAGACCTGGGAGTAGCTGTGAGGAGAGGAGGTGTTGGGGGGGGGTCTCAGCATGTGGTCCGCAGGGATTTACATAGGAAGTCTGGACATTGATCAGGGATCAGCTTCAGCCTGCCGACACTCGCTGGGGGGGGGTCAGTCACCTCTGTGGGACAGCTCATCGGAGGGGGGTGGAGAGAACCCCCACAGGAAGGAAAGAACTTCAGGTTAAAATGAAAAAATGGTCGCTTCTTCAGACGTCTTCCTCAGTGGATCAAATGAACGTTGTTGTAGTGATGGCGCACAGATGGGGGGGGTAATGGAAGGGGGGGGGGGGGGGGGGGTGGGGGGGTACGGTTACACATGCAAGGAATTTGACTTGTGTGCACAACGATAAACACTGTGTGAGATAAGAACAATATGAAAAGGCTCAATAGTCAATGTGGAGACATTAATATGTTATCTTGTTGACGGGTTGGTGGGGGTGTGTGGGGGGGGGGCGTTGTGTCTTTGGTCCCTTTGGACAATAGAATCCAAACATGTCGAGACAAAGTCCATTCAGCGTCATGCTCCTCGGCGTTAAGGGTCCATTAAATGTCGGGTATCAGCCGGAACGTTTCTGCCCCAGAACAAAATGAGTCAGCTAACAAAGCTAACAAAGGGGGGGTGGCGTTGGGGGGGGGGCTTCCCACTGGGGGCTTCATCCTTCTTCAAAAGCCCCACTGGTTCTCCTCCCTTTAGGGGAAAAACCAAGAATGAATTCTGTAGTGAATGAAGACATCTCTTGGCCCCCCCCGGTAGTCATCATCACTTGTTTCCTCTTCGCAGCTACAACGGCGGCGTCTGCGTCGACGGCGTCAACTGGTTCCGCTGCGAATGCGCCCCAGGATTCGCCGGACCGGACTGCCGAATCAGTGAGTCCCTGAGAACCGGGGGGGGGTGGGGGGGGGGTCAGAGGTCGAAGGGGGAGGGGCGGAGCATGAGGCGATTGTTTCAGGTCGACTGATTAGGAAGCCTTTATGAAGGAGGTCTTAACCTCTGATCATACGGGGTCCGGTGCGCTCTCCCGCGGCAGTCACAACCAGCTAACGCGCCCCCCCCCGACTCCCCCACAGACATCGACGAGTGCCAGTCGTCTCCGTGCGCCGACGGCTCCACCTGCGAGGACCAGATCAACGGCTACCGCTGCGTCTGTCCCCCGGGACACACCGGGCCCCGCTGCCAGAAGTGTGAGTACCAGAGACCCCCACCGCCGCTTTGCTCTGTCAGGAGGAAAGTTGACCACTTACTCCCCCCCCCCGTCCCCCCCGTCCCCCCCTCCTCCAGTCATCGGCCTCGGGAAGACGTGTCGTCACGCCGGCCTGCAGTTTCCTCACGGCAGTCGGTGGGAGGAGGAGTGCAACGCCTGCCGGTGTGTCAATGGCCACGTCCGCTGCTCCCAGGTCAGTGCCCCCCCGCCACCCCCCCCCACCATCCACCTCTCTGTGGTCTGTTCGGTGCGGTTTCTTTGTTAGCGACGCACCGGCTGAGGTGTCGTGGTCTTCCAGGTGAAGTGCGGCCGCCGGCTGTGCCCGCTCCTCGCCCCCCCCTCGATGGCCCCGCCCGCCCCCGAGGCCAGGCCGGGGCCCTGCCCCGGGGGTCACGAGTGCATGGAGCACCAGTTCCTCACCTGCTTCTCGCCGCCGTGCCACAAGTGGGGAGTGTGTTCCACGCCCGACCCGCCGGCGCCGCTGCTCACCCGGTGCGAGCCCAACAGCGGTTACCTCGACAACAGCTGCGCCCGCATCACGCTCATCTTCAGGAAGGACAAGGTCCCGCAGGTGAGGGACTTCCTGTCCGTCCTCAGAGCGCCGGCGTGATCGCTTATCGGCTGCAATGGCTTTATTCCGAAGTGGAATGTGACAGACTTCTGGTGGCGCCCGCTGTGACCACGATGACCAGCGAGTTTACGAGACAGCGGAGCAGTGCGGATACTAATCTGTGTGTGTGTGTGTGTGTGTGTGTGCGTGTGTGCGTGTGTGTCTCTGCAGGGCACCACTGTAGAGAACATCTGCTCCGAGCTGAGGTATCTCCCTGTGACTCAGACGCTGGCCGAGGAGCGAGCGCTGCTCATCCTCTGCGACCTGTCCTACTCCAACGGTGACGCTGTGGAGGTCGCCATGGTGATTACTACACGCAAACGCACACGCACACGCACACACACACACACACACACCAGACTAAAAAGTAACATACTGATACAAATAACTAGGAAAGGGCGATGTGCTTCGTAGTAATTATGGGATATTAGTATATTATGGGATGAACTTGTGGAACGGTTGGGTCTCGTGCTTCGTTGCTGTAAAGCGGGAGAACAAGAGGCGTTTGAAGCTTTGAGCAACATCTGGATGAGATTTAGCTTTCTGTTGGGACACCTTGCTTCTCTCTCTCTCTCTCTCTCTCTCTCTCTCTCTCTCTCTTCCCTGCTTCTTCCCGGCCACCCAGACTCTTGCGGGGGGGTCGGGGGGGGGGGGGTCGGGGGGGGCTGGGGGGGGGGCGGTTACTTCGGGGCCCTAAGCCTTTAATGGAGGGGATTAGTTCTCGGCCCTCTGATGTTTGCAGGCCTTGTTGTGAGCGACACATACAGGAAAAGGATCGGCCAACCTGACGTCCAAACTCTCCCACAGCGTAACAGCAGAAACTAAATAAACCCCTCCCACTCCAGCGAGATGTCAGCGCTCATCTCCTCGCGTGGGTGAAATCTTTACAATCCCTTCCGATTTATTCTCCTTCCAAACACGGAAGGACCTGTGGTTGTGTGTCTGTGTGTGTCTGTGTGTGTGTGGGGGGGGGGGGGCATCGGGTCGGGGAGCGTTGGAAGGAAGTCAGCAGCTCTTTGAGTACTTTCAGCTAAGCGGTCGTCGTGTTTACACTCGTTCAGACGGCGACACGTGGGAGGAAAAACCTCTGAGCAACATCTGGTCTCCAGTGGGGGGGGGGCGCTGCCCAGTGCTACGTCACCCCAAGGGGGGGCAAAAAGTCGTTCATATTCAAGTTTATATTGGTAAATAATGAAAGCAACTAGTAATTAGTTTTGTATTGTATTCATTTGAAATATTTTATTTTTTAATTCAAAACTTGTGTCGTACAAATAATTGAACTCAACGTAATTAGTTGTGATTTAAAGTAAGTGAAGCATAATTATTAAGTAGAGCAATGATGATAAAGTAAAGTGCACAAGGACACTAAACCTTTGATCCCAACTTCCAGTAGAGTCGCTCCGCGGACACAGTGGCGGTCCATTCCTCACGCTGGGGGATTTGGAGGGGGGGCGCCGGAGGGGGCGGAGCCAGAGGTGTGTGAATGAGCTGCCGATTGTCCCGGGAGAAGAAAGGAGGGCCGAACAGGGAGCACAGCTGGCCGCTCTCCATTGTTTGTCCTAATTGAACCGTGCAGCACGCAGCTAATCCCCCTCTGTCACCCTCAGCACCTTATTAGGCAATTAACTCCAGCCTCCGTGCCTCAGCAGGGGGGAGGGGGGGCTGCCAGATGTTAGGAGGAGAATCCCTTTTATTCCTTTCTCTTGTGTTGTTGAGGTGCGTCGCCTTCGGCAGCTTCCCACCATTCCTCCCAGTGCAGGAAACCAGCAGGCAGACGCACCCAAACGGGGCCTCGAGCTGCTGCCTCCCGTTTATCACCAGGAATTCCGTGTGAAATGCACAACAAACTGATTCCTGTCCTCCGTCTGTGGTCAGTCGTTCGAGCAGGACGGGCGGCGGAAGGACAGCGATCGGGGGCAGATCCAGAAGGCGGCCAGCGCCATCATCGGCGCCCTCTCCAAACGCCACAACAGCACCGTCATGCTGGCCGTGGTGGAGGTCAAGGTGGAGCCGGAGGTGGAGCCGCAGCCGGTTGGTGAGTCACGTGGCCCGAAATATTCAATCAATCTGTATCTCCACCTGATCTGAGCTGAGGGAACCTGAAGTTTGAGCTTGTGAATCTAAACCGTGTCCAGTCGTCCCTCGTCCCTCACAGAGAAATGTCCCTCTGACACCCCCCCACCCCCTCCTTCAGGCTACCTGGTCCCGGTGCTGTGTGTCGTCTTCTGCGTCCTCTGGGTCTTCTGCATCGTCGTCTGCGTCTGGTGGACCCGCAAGAGGAAGAAAAAGCGCGAGAGAGCGTCCCGGTCCGAGGACATCGCGGTCAACAACCAGCTGGTGCTGAAGCCGAGCCACGCCCCCAAGGACAACCGCGACAAGGACATTCAGTACGAGTGCCAGAAGCTGATGGCCCCTGCCGACAGGAGGTGCGACGGGGCCGACGGCGAGGAGGGCGGAGAGCCGGAGGCGGAGCGGGAGGAGGACGAGGAGAGGTCGCTGGACGGCGCCGGGGGCAAGCATCCGCCGGCGGCCCGGGACAGCAGGTGGTTGACAGGTAAGGGGGGGGTCATCTGCACGTCGCGCAGCGGCCCGGTCAAGGCGCCGCACCGGACGGCGTACAGCCCCAAAGACAACCGGTGCAAGAACCTGAACGCCGCCAAGCTCAGCGAGGATGTTATAGACCACTACGTATGAGCGGCGCCGGAGGAGGGGGCGGAGCCTGCGGAGGCGTCACTCGCTGCTCAAATCTTAAGTGAAGAATACAGATGCTCTAATTTTCTACTTTGGCTCATTTATCTTCTCCCCCCCCTCCCCCCCTCCCCAAAAAAGATAAAAAACAAACAAAAAAAGACAAGCTTCTGGATTTTCTCGTCACTTCGCTGGAATCAAGAACAATCATCGTTTCATTTTTTGTTTCACCGCCACGCTTCGCTCCACCCAAGCTAGCTCCTCCCACTCTCCTCCTGGTCTCCGCCCTCCGGTCCTCAGGGACGCAGGTGGAGGCGGCGGGCTGGCAGCTGCTCCGTGGTTCCCACCGTCGGCCTTTTCTACGCTTCATATCGTCTTCTTTTAAAAAAAACAAACGAAAAAAAAACATGTTAACATTTGTGTCCATCTGAGTCGTTAAAGGAGAATCACTGTTTGACACCTGGCATGAACACTTTGTCCTTGTTTACATTCATAAACATCATGTTGGTGCTTGTGTGTATCCTTTGCAGTAATTATGTCACATGTTGATTCATTCAGTATTTCCTTCGGTAGAAAAGTGCCTTCAGCCCTTCTTCTTCGCTCCTTCAGAGTTTATGCAGAATTGAAATACATACAAAGGGAAAGATGTCCAAGCAACAGCTCTTCATACCACGCCGGGGTTCGTCTGCCATGTACATATGTAGATATGAAGAAATGGCTGTGTATATTTGAATTTAGTAACTTAAGTGATGCTTTGTATCATAGTTATTCTAAAGACTGTTTTTGTGCTCGTTGTTTTTTAAATGATGTCATTCCGTTCGTTGGTGTCTTTTGACGCTCTGGTTTTATACAGATGTTGGTGTCCGCGGTCCCACTGGATTCGTCACAAATGTTTGCTCGGCCGGTTGATCTTTGTGCCACTTTCTGTTTTTACGCTTCTTTTCATTGGAGACTTATTTTTGTTCTCTGAGAGGTCGAATCATTTCAAACACATGCAGCAAATACAGCAACAAAAACCACAAATTCAACCCACCAAAAAGGATTCCTCCATCCAGAGTGCTGGCGTCTCCTCCTTCCTCCCTTCTTGTGAGTGGAGGAAGCTGGAGGAGCGTGAAACTAGAACGCGCGCCTCGCTCCACTTCTTTTTCTCCATCTGATGAATAGTTTAGAAGTTTTTTTTTTATATATCTTCACATTTCCCCAACATTCTCCTTTGGCTCCTTGATTCACGTTTAATTTGATTTATACACCTTACTTTCCACTCTTTCTGGAAAGCATTTGGAAAGTTGCAGGTTTCAGACGCAGTTCATAATTTTTACGGCCTCCATTTTGTTTTCCCATCGTTCCCCCCAACACACCCCCTCCTCCTGTGTTAAGCCCCGCCTCTCCTCCTGTCTCCATTCTGATATAATGAGGGAACAAGTTTCGTAAAGTTGGTTTCTGCACTAGGACACGCAGAGAGGGGGAGGAACCTTTAGCGTCACATGAGACATGTTGTCACCGTTTCTGAATAAACACTGTTTTTTGTTAATAATGCGAATAATTTGGAACCCAAACAGTCCAACTTCCCCGCATATTTTGGGGTCTTTATGCCTACCGGCACTTGCTCTCCATCGGCGCCGCCGTCTTTGTTTACGTTATACTCATACACGTTCCCGGGCGGCAGTTTTCCGCGGGCCGTGTAGCTAGCTTCAGCGCTAGCAGTCGCTAAGCCAGGACCACCAGCGGATGTTGGTGGCTGTAACTCACGTTGCATCTCCCCTCCTTGACTGTCCACGGAAAAAAGTTGTCCTCCCAGCACTTGAACCGGACGAGAATATCCGTACTCGTTGCCCTCCTCCTCCTTCTTGACATAAAAACCTCTGCCAAAAGAACGCTCCATCTCCACCACAAAAAGCGTCCTCCAAACAGAAGGCCGCCGCTGCCCGAGCGACACCAGTTCTGACACCAGTTGTAACGTTCTGTGCCAATAAAGAGCCAAAAACGACACACATTACGCCGGAAGGGGCGGGACCCCAACCCCGGCCCAAGTAACAGAGTAATCAGAACCATTTACACATTTAGGAACGTAAGACACGCTGCAGTATTTTCAAGGTGGAGATATAACCACTATTTCAAATTTATTGCGGTCAAAGGCAAGAACGTGCAAGTGATGTGTCCATTATATCCAGGAGCAAAAACTTGTAAGCAACTTTAATTTTTTAACAGTAACGCAAATAGTAATAATAATACTTTCCCTGGTAACGAGTTACTTTTAATGTAGAGTAATTCAGTTACTTTTTGAACAAGTAGTGAGTAACTATAACTAATTACTTTTTTAAAGTAACTTGCCCAACACTGACCATAATCAATACTTCATGAAAACGAAACCTTGTCTTCTACTTATATTACTGCAGTAGAGCCACTCAACCTGAGGGGCGCGCCCCTTAAATGGGCCACATGACTCATCTGAGGGGTCAGGAGGTGACAACATGAAATCTCACATGAATTAAGTATAAAGTACCACAGATATTGCAGATTTATACAAGTACTTTTATGTACAAATTGTATTAGTTTACATTTGAATGCCACAAATACTTTCGTTAAATTGTGTGTTTGAAGCGGTTCTGCTACTTTAGACCAATTTCATTAGTTTCTATCGTTTGTGCTGAATGAATTAAATAATATGCAACTTAATATTTGAGCTAGTACTACTACTTCAAACGGTACTAACAAAAGATCAGATCAGCTTCTATGAATCCTTAAAATTCACCTGAAGGAGGATTTAGAAATAAACATTCACACCAGATGTTGGAAAAAAAGAAACTTTATTTGGAAACATATCAGAGTTTTAGAGTTTTTCATTAGTGAAAATGCTTTTTATTTACTATAATACACAGCGGATGGCGTTAGTCAGTAGGTTTGTACACCGGAGCGACTGGATGAGAGCAGATTGTATCAACAACCTGATGAAAGATGAAAAGTTGATTGATTGATGAGAAACACTACAGATTAATCTTTAATTATCTAGCAGCTGCTGACGCCCGCCCCCCTTCAGTCCAACATCATTAAACCTTTAAAATGCTTTTGTTTGGCTGCGTTCCATTCTGAACACGTGTCTCCTTCAAAGTGACCTTCACAGGTTCCTCTTGTTCAACCTTTTTACTAGAATTTAATACAATTAAAAAAAGGTCATCTATATCGGCTTGATTCCTTTTCTCCTCTTGTCCTCTCACGTTGTTGATTTCAGGTACGATTATTTTATGATGTAGCAAATTAAAATTCTTTAAAAATCTTGTTTTATTCTGATTTATGATTCAACTTCTAGAATTGCTGCTTAAAAAGATGACGAACAAATAAAAAATATGTAAAAGTTCTTCTGACAAATTGTTTCAGACAAATTTGCTAATTCAAAATCAGCTGACTGGTTTGAGGACAAGGTCACACGTGTCTGAAATGGAACGCACCCCGCTCGATGCTCTGGTGGAGTCGGTCCCCTCGTCGCTTCCTCGAAACACGCTGATCCAACTTTTAGAGGAAGGTCTGCCTGCCTAACTGAGCAATGCATTCTGGGTATTACGTATGTTTTATGAGCTGCAATAAAACCGAGTAAAAAAAGTCGTACCCAAGTTGTGTTGCATGTACTTGCCCTGAGAGCGCTGTGGAGCAGGGCGGGCTCAGATACCCCGGGGTCTACATACCCCCAAAACCCTCTGGTAGATGCACCGCGTTAGAAGCCAGCGCAAATACATAAACCAAACCCAATGCAAAGGCACATATTTCCTTATTTGTTGGTACGTGGTTGTGACGTCGCTAATAGAGAAACTCGGAGAAGATGAAATAAGCCCCAAATCACCTGAAAGTTAAAATCCTCACATTTACAAACTGAAACTCAACTAATCCTTTCAGCTCTGTCCAGTAGTTTATCTTTAAAGGCTCTTGTCATGTTTTGTATCAGGTATAAACAGAGAAGCACAAGGTATAAAGTACCAGGTACAATACATTTACAGCCTAGGACGCGGGCCGGCTGCAGCGCGTCCTCCGCTCTGCAGAGAGGCTGATCGGCTGCGACCTGCCGTCTCTCCAGGACCTGTTCTCTTCCAGGACCCTGAAGCCAGCTGGAAGGATCGTTGCCGACCCCTCTCACCCCGGACAGAACCTGTTTGCGCCCCTTCCATGTGGCAGGAGGCCTTCACACTGGCCGTGTCGTACGCCCCCAGCGGACGTCGTACTGCCCCGTTGAAAAGCTTCGGAAGCGACTCACAAAAATGGCAGAGAGACTAGAAGCAGCGTCCGATTGTCTCTGGCCTCTCTTATCCAGGTTTCCATAGAAAGGCTGCTGGCTGGAGAAACGTTTCCCAGGACGTCGACATGTCACGTCGGTTAAATGTGATACAGCGGTGTAATGCTGAACACCAAAGGGTCATTGACAGGTTTGCTGCCCTCAAAGTGCGGCGACACAGATGGACTCTCCAGTAGTTGGAGCCAGATGGGGATTCAGGGGAAGTACTTCAAAGATCTCCCTCTTTCCTTTTTATATCTTTACGTTCTAAGTATTTTCAAGACTTCTGTAAATAATCTGGATATTTTGGACTTTTTGGTTTTACCTTCTTTTTTTTCTCTTGATGTGAAGCTTGTTTTATTATTATTTATTGATGACTTATATTGGTTAATGAAAGTTCAGACAGGCAGGCAACCAGATGTGTTAGAGAGCCATTTGTAAATAATTTACAGAAGATGAATTACATTTTGTTGTCCAAGTACCTGTTACTTTGTTCAATGACAATAAAATGGAATCTAATGGAAGCAATCTGATGACTGTTGATACAAAAAGGAGGCACATGGAGTTAACGGGCAGGAGAACCAGCTGAGTGAAGAAGGTTCCGTGTTAGTTACAGGGGGCTGTCTGGGTCCACTCTCACTATGAAGCTGGTGCTCTGAAAGGTCTAAAAAAAGAAAGAAAATCTGGATGTTGGAGTTAGTTACACACAGATATATCTGTGGTTCTTCTTCAATAGACATATTCTGGGTTTCTGTGAGGGTGGGTGGGGGCAGTGGGGCTCAATGGGTGCTCAGCACCCCTAAAGCTCTCACCCTGGAATCGCCCCGAGTACAACACTGCATGAAAGGAGAGACGAACAGCAAAGCAAATATTCAACATACATAGTGATTTTTGCTTTCTACTTGTTTACGACACTGTAGCTTTAAGTTGTGAATCCAGTAGGTTTGAATAACAACGTCCGGTGGGCGTGGTTACAATAGTTACATCCGGTGGGCGTGGTTACAATAGTTGCATCCTGTGCGCCTCTTTCCGCAGTTCGTTTTTCTCCAACGCAGGTATTGTTGCTGTTATTACTTGTTACTGCGTGTTTCACACATCAAATCTACTCTACATATTCTCACCGAGCTGCTGATCTTCTGTTTTAATGCCAAATGGTTTAAATTGGATTGAATCGATCTGCTTCTTTCACTAAGAGTGTGAAGGTCGATCCGCTCCGCAGCTGCTGCTTCATTTCCGCTTATTTCATAAATGTTACGTTCTAACTTGATCTCTAGCTTTTAATGTCGAAATGACGGGAACTTTAAACGGATTATGAAACAATGAATATAAATGTGAATGATGTAAGTAGACCATCAGAGAGAAGATGGAGTGTTTCTATTCACCGAGTGATCGTTTCTCTTCCGCTTCGAAGACGATAAAAAGTCTGTTGATCGGAGAGAAGACGATTCTTCAACAACCACCATCATAATAATAATGATAATAAAAATGATCATAATAACAGATTTTGTTATATAACACATTTAAAAACCGACATTGAAGGCGTGGGATCAGCTCATTTCCAGACTTTTTTAGGGGGGGGCTGTTATAATCCCCCCCCCCCCCCCCCTTTGTTATTATGAGGGACGCGGTCGGTTATTAAAACAATGGCAAATGACCCGTTTCAGGCTTTATGAACAATTCTCCCTTTGTCTTCATTTCTAAAGCCTCGAGTTAAGACGTGTATCACTTTATTTAAGACGTGTTGAGCCTCATTCTCAATGAAGTTAGAAAAACAAGATACTCATCACAGGAGGAGGAGGAAGAGGAGGAAGAAAAAGAGGAGGCGGGTTCATGTCGGTTTGTAACCAGAGATAGGAACCGTATCAGAACCTTTTTTTCTGGAAAGGGAACCTTTTCTCTCCTCATTTTAAAACACTTCAGCTGATCAATTAGAGCTGAACGAAACACGTCCTGTGTGGGTCACAATCGTCCTTAAAATATATCACTGAGAGACCATCTAAGACACTGAGTTGAACCATTTTGGCACTCAGTCATCATATTTATCACAAGATGTTATTTGCCAAATTGCATCATTACATCACAATCTGGGTGGCTTAAATGAAAATGGAAAAATACTTAAATGTAAAACAAGCCGGTTGAACTATTGGAGACAACCAGCTGCAGAGAGGACCATGTCCAGAGAGGACTATTACATCACATTATATGTCATCTAGCTGACGCTTTTATCTAAAGTGACTTTCAATAAGTGCATTTCAACCACAAGGAAACAAAGTCAAAGAACAACAAATAAGAAAGTTCTATTTCATCCAATAAGCTGGTTTACAGCTTGTTGTAGATCAGATCCATTGTGAGTCAGTGTAAGAGCTGCAGTGTGCTGGTGTCTCTAGTGGAGGGAGAGTCTGAAGAGGTGTGTCTCTAGTCTGAAGATGTAGAGGCTCTCTGCGCTCCTGATGTCATCACAGAGCTCCTTCCACCATTTAGGAGCCACACAGCAGAGAGTGGTGATCTAGTGGAGTTTTTGCTCTCAGTGAGGGAGGAACAAGCAGCTTGGCAGATGCAGAGCGGAGTGTGCGGGTTGGGATGGAGGCTTTGACCAGGTCCTGGATGGAGACTGGAACCCATCCATTCACAGCAGGTTCTGGAGTGGATGCAGGCAGCCACTGGTAGCCAGTGAAGAGAGCGGAGGAGTGGAGGAGTGAGGAGGGAGCGTTTAGGAAGGTTAAAGACCAGTCGAGCTGCTGCATTCTGGGTAAGCTGCACAGGTGGAACCTGCCAGGAGAGAGTTACAATAGTCAAGATGACGACGAGAGCCTGAATCAGAACCTGCACCTCCTTCTGAGTGAGGAGGGGTCGTATCATAATACAATAATGTGATCACATTGATGTATTAATAACACCTAATATTACTTTTGAAGTACAGCGTATAAAGTGCACACCCATGAGGCGTGTAAGCGTTTTGCTCCATGGGTTCGAATCCTGGTCAGTTGAGTCTTTTAATATATTTTCTTAACTGTATCACTTTGTAAGTGTCTGTGGTAAACGTCACGCTGTGGCTGTAAGAAAACAATATCCGTTTTTATCCAAATGTGTCGGTGCAAAGCTGCAGCCTTGTTTGGAAGTGAGACACAAGGTAACCAGTCGGTTTAGATCCCACAAACCACAAAGTTTCCTCCATCCATCCTGTTCTGCTTCAACTCCATAGATGAATTAAACAAAGGGCAGGACTACTTTGAATCTCCGTGGCTCGCTGCTCAGAGCAGCTGACGCTTTGGTGTTTTGGTGTTTTGACCCACAGGGTTTGAATCCCTGTCGTTCCGATCTTTCCTTTTTAATATATTAAATGTGTTGATACGTGGCTGTGATGTAGTGCTCACTTATACAATCGTAAACGCTGCAATGGAGATGTGATGCCTTTTGTAGATTTACAGTAATATGTTTGTGAATGTGTGATGAATCAGGAAACACATCTGCTGCTGTCACGTAAACACAAACACGCACACATAGGGAAACCAGTAGGGTAAAAACCAGTAGGGGTAAAAACCAGAAAGGGTAAAAACCAGTAGGGGTTAAAACCAGTAGGGGTGTAAGTCCGGTCGGATGGTCTGCAGGCTGGTAAGTGTCTTAACGCAGGGCTGTCAAGCTCATTTCAGGTTTAGTAGTGTGCTGATATGTCCACACACACAGCATTACTACGATATGTCCACACACACACAATAATACACAATAAAGGAGATCACATGTGTCTCTGCAGCTTCAGTCCTTCAGCTTCCTCCAGAAGTCTTTAACAGATAGAAGACAACACACAAAGTGTCCCATGAGAGTTTTAGTGTTGAGGTGAAGGAGCTCTGTGTGTGTTTTTCCTGATGAAGATGATAATGTGTGAGCTCTCCCAGCAGGTGGTGATGAAGGTGTGAAGGTGTGGACTCTGCTATGAATCAGGCTGAGGACCCAGAGGACGGAGTCCCTCCCTCCGAAGACCCTCTGTGTGGGGAACATGACAGCCAGACCAAAGCTCAGAGGTGAGAGGACCATCTCCAACTGTCCTCCACTCGTCTCCATGTCCCAACGTCTTTGACTCACTGACTCTGGTTCTACATGTGTGACCAGGAGCCATCAGAGACCAGGACCTGGACCTGAACCCAGCTGTGTGTCCATGAAGAGTAACCGGTCTATGGGTCATCCTATAGACTTCAAAGATGTCCGTCCCTCTGTTGATGCAAGGTGAGGCTCTCAGGCTGATGATGAGGTGTTTCCATCAGACTCTCTGGTGGAGGTTCTGGGTTTCTTGCTCCAGGGCCCTTCAGCAGTGTCCAGTGAGGGAGGGAGAGCTCCATGGAGGACTTGGTGAGACCTGTTGGGACTAAACCAAACTGACTGGGGAAGAAAACAGTGAGCTGTTGATTCTCAGTGGGACCAGCAGGACCAGTAGACCTGAACCACTAGAGGGAGTCACTTGGTCCACATCAAGACCTTCATGATTAGATGATGATGTAATCTCAGTATTTCTTTCAGGTCACATCAGCAGAGAGAAAGGTCTCCTGAACCCAGATGTGTGTCCATGAAGAGTGATCACTCTATGGGTCATTTCACCAACTTCAAAGATGGAGGCCGTACTTATGACCCAGAGTAAGTTCTCAAACAGATGAAGAACTGTTCTGATCCTCAGTTATGAATGGACAAAGTATCGTCAGTAGACTCTGTGAAAAGGTCCAAAGACCAGTTTCAGAAGATCTAAGGAGACTGCTAGAGGTCAGAGGACGGACTGAAGAGGTTTGGAGTAGTTTCATAAGACTTTGTACCAGATGCAGAGGTCTGCAGACGATGTTTTTATGACCGACAGTAAGAACTAAAAACAGATGAAACTGATGTTTAATTGCCACTCAACTAATAAACTGTCCGTCATCATCAACAGTCTTCAGCATCTGGTTTCCATGGTGATCAATCATGACAGAAGCCGATATCTTTACCTAATGTTGTCTTGGTGTTGATGGTCCAAACACCATGTGAGCTGATGGTTCATGTTCCTCCACAGAGAGGACCAGGAGAGCTCAGAGGTTCCCACAGGTCCGTCTGCCCAGCAGCATCAAACACACCTGGACTCCATCTTCATGGTGTGTACATGAACAACTACTTTAACATCTCTCAGTTCACCATCATCTCCATGCTGCACTTTGTAGACCAGTGGATCTTCAGTGTGTCCAACATGGACCTGATGGTGGCGTCCATGGTTCTAGTTGGTGTCATTCATAGAATGTTCTGTTCCAGCTGCTGGAAAAGAACATCCTCACTTTTGTAAAGAACGAGCTGAAGAAGATCCAGAAGGTTGTGAGTTCAGATTACCCAGAATGCTTGGAGAGGGAGGATGAGAAGGCGGTGGATGAAGAGCAGAGGAGCAGCGGAGAGGCGTTTGTAAAGATCTCAGTGCACTTCCTGAGGAGAATGAAGCAGGAGGAGCTGGCTGAGCGTCTGCAGAGCAGTAAGAGGATTCCTCTACAGACTCACATGCTGATGAATGAGACCTTCACTAATGTCTCAAGAGATGGACAGAATATATTCATGGAGTCATTCTCTGAGGAAAGGACATGCTGAAATCTACTCTGTGACTCATTGATCTTCTCTGTTGTCTTCATTCAGGACTTTTTGCTGCTGCAGATTGTCAGCGTGAACTCAAATCCAACCTGAAGAAGAAGTTCCAGTGTGTGTTTGAGGGGATCGCTAAAGCAGGAAACCCAACCCTTCTGAATGAGATCTACACAGAGCTCTACATCACAGAGGGAGGGACTGCAGAGGTCAATGAAGAACATGAGGTCAGACAGATTGAAGCAGCATCCAGGAAACCAGCCAGACCAGAAACAACCATCAGACAAGGAGACCTCTTCAAAGCCTCAGCTGGAGGAGAGGAACCAATCAGAACACTGATGACTAAGGGAGTGGCTGGCATTGGGAAAACAGTCTTAACACAGAAGTTCACTCTGGACTGGGCTGAAGACAAACACCACCAGGACCTACAGTTCACATTTCCATTCACCTTCAGAGAGCTGAATGTGCTGAGAGAGAAGAAGTTCAGCTTGGTGGGACTCGTTCATCACTTCTTCAGTGAAACCAGAGCAGCAGGAATCTGCAGGTTTGAAGAGTTCCAGGTCGTGTTCATCTTTGACGGTCTGGATGAGTGTCGACTTCCTCTGGACTTCCACAACAATGAGATCCTGACTGATGTCACAGAGTCGGCCTCAGTGGATGTGCTCCTCACAAACCTCATCATGGGGAAGCTGCTTCCCTCTGCTCGCCTCTGGATAACCACACGACCTGCAGCAGCCAATCAGATCCCTTCTGAGTGCGTTGGCATGGTAACAGAGGTCAGAGGGTTCACCGACCCCCAGAAGGAGGAGTACTTCAGGAAGAGGTTCAGAAATAAGAAGCAGGCCAGCAGGATCATCTCTCACATCAAGACCTCACGAAGCCTCCACATCATGTGCCACATCCCAGTCTTCTGCTGGATCACTGCTACAGTTCTGGTGGAGGTGTTGAAGACCAGAGAGGGAGGAGAGCTGCCCAAGACCCTGACTGAGATGTACATCCACTTCCTGGTGGTTCAGTCCAAAGTGAAGAAGGTCAAGTACGATGGAGGAGCTGAGACGGATCCACACTGGAGTCCAGAGAGCAGGAAGATGATCGAGTCTCTGGGGAAACTGGCCTTTGATCAGCTGCAAAAAGGCAACCTGATCTTCTATGAGTCCGACCTGACAGAGTGTGGCATCGATATCAGAGCAGCCTCAGTGTACTCAGGAGTGTTCACTCTGATCTTTATAGAGGAGAGCGGACTGTACCAGGACAAGATGTTCTGCTTCGTCCATCTGAGTGTTCAGGAGTTTCTGGCTGCTCTTCATGTCCATCTGACCTTTTTCAGCTCTGGTGTCAATCTGCTGTCAGAAGAACAAATAACCTTCCGGCAGTCTAAAGTCTCTAAACTCAACCCTGAACCAAAGCGTCTCTACCAGAGTGCAGTGGACGAGGCCTTACAGAGTCCTAATGGACACCTGGACTTGTTCCTCCGCTTCCTCCTGGGTCTTTCCCTGCAGACCAATCAGAGTCTCCTACGAGGTCTGCTGACACAGACAGGAAGTCACTCAGAGACCAATCAGGACACAGTCGAGTACATCAAGGAGAAGATCAGTGAGGATGTGTCTCCAGAGAAAAGCATCAATCTGTTCCACTGTCTGAATGAACTGAATGATGCTTCTCTAGTGGAGGAGATCCAACGGTCCCTTAGATCAGGACGTCTCTCCACAGAGGAACTGTCTCCTGCTCAGTGGTCAGCTCTGGTCTTCATCTTACTGTCATCAGAAGAAGATCTGGAGGTGTTTGACCTGAAGAAATACTCTGCTTCAGAGAAGGCTCTTCTGAAGCTGCTGCCAGTGGTCAAAGCCTCCAGCAAAGCTCTGTAAGTACAGAGAGAGTTAGATTCATACATCATGACTTAAACATGCTGCCATCTTTTCTACTTATTGTTCATCTTTTCTTCATTGTTGTCTCTTCAGGCTGGACGGCTGTAACCTCTCAGAGAGAAGCTGTGAAGCTCTGTGCTCAGTCCTCAGCTCCCCGTCCTCTAGTCTGAGAGAGCTGGATCTGAGTACCAACGACCTGCAGGATTCAGGAGTGAAGCTTCTGTCTGCTGGACTGGAGAGTCCACACTGTGACCTGGAGACCCTCAGGTCAGGATTCAACTAATGTCCATTTGGTGTCTTTATTTCTTACTTACACAAGATTCTTTCTGCTTGCATGATTTAAATCAAATATGTATTTTTTTATGTATGAACATGTGGTAGTTTATTTTCAATATGATGTTAAAATATATAAATATTGGAGACTAATCATACAGAGTGGACATTAGTGGGTGTTTGGTTGTGACTGGAAACCAGTTAGTAACCATGTCCATGTGACCCCTCAGTACTCAACAGTATCTCAGTCCTGCAGTGACCTTCCAGCCTCTCAGCTCCCTCAGATCATGTGACATGTGTGTTGTTTTGTGTGTCTGCAGGCTGTCAGGCTGTCTGATCACAGAGGAAGGCTGTGCTTCTCTGGCCTCAGCTCTGAGCTCCAACCCCTCCCACCTGAGAGAGCTGGACCTGAGCTGCAACCATCCAGGAGACGCAGGAGTGAAGCTCTTCTCTGCTGCACTGGAGGATCCTCACTGGAGCCTGGAGACTCTCAGGTATGAAGACCATCAGTCTGTAGAGGAGGGAGAGCTGGAAACCTTTTCTCTGTCCCACTGTCGGCCTGGTTAATAAGACCCAACACACCAAGCTGACCTCAAACCAGCAGAGACTCATCAGACTGTTTGTGTCCCACATGAGAGCATCAATGCAGACAGAAGTAGTGAGGAAGAGTAGCCAGGATGAGCCTACACAGGGAGGAAGGTGATGAAAGGCTTGTTTCTCTGCAGCCTTGTCTTGTTGTTAGAAGAGAGGACGGTGGTGCATCCTGACACGTTGATGACATCATGGTGGGTTGATGTGAGTCAACGTCGTCACGCTGCAGGTTTGTGGCCTCTTATCAAACAACACTTGGATGTGTAGATGCTGGTCATCTGCTGCAGTGTGAGTTGTACTTCAGTGAAGAACCAGCAGCTGATGGTGGACCTGGTGTGTCAGAGCCCAAAGAGGTTCGTTCAGGACTGGACCAAAGTTCTAGGGGACTCAGGCAGAGCTCTGTGGCTGCAGACCCACCTGAGCTGGAACATCTTCACCTGCAGACGACAGGGGATAGAAACTGAACCAAAGAAAGTTCAATAATAAATCAGACATGTCATGTTGTATTGCACACTTTTATTTCTAAGTAATGTCATCAGAACAACATGGGAGGCTCTCTGAGAGACAGCAGGTTCACACACAGGATATAAATGTGTTCTCTGTTCCTTCTGAACAGGAACCAGGAGAAACGTAAGTCCGTTGTCATTGAACACATGATGCCTGATGCAGCTCGTGTTCAGTAGTGAGGCTCCCTGTTAGTGAGGGAAAGTGGTCCAGCACCAAGAAATGACTTTCAGTCTGTAAAGAATGTGGATTTCCTTCCATTGATGCAGGTTGAGCAGTTACACAGTGAATAAACTCCTAACGTCCACTTTTTATCCGTTACTCTACATTTTGAGCCGCTGCTGAGACACACGAGGTCATTTACGTTTCATGTGATGAAGAACTTCTCCTCTTCTTGTGAACAACATGAGCAGCAGGAGAGAACCTCCTTCCACAGGTGAAGATGTTGTTCTTCACACTGTGAGTCTGCAGGTCGTGTCCATGTGGACATGAAGGACAAAGCTGTGTGTGTGAGAGTGATGTAATGTCCATGTCTCCATGCTGCTCTGACCCCCCTCCTCCTTTCAGGGTGGAGCCTGATGGAGTCCGATGGATGAGACCAGGTCTAGGTCTGAGGAAGTGTAAGTGATTCATCACACTGTGACATCACTCATTCACCTCTGTGATGTCATCATCAGCGTGTCAGTAGATGAACACATGATTAATAACTGCAGCTGTATTGTGTCTTGTTCTCTCATCAGATTCCTGTGAACTCACAATCGACACAAACACAGTACACAGAAAACTCAAACTGTCTGACAACAACAGGAAGGTGACACATGTGGAGGAGGATCAGTCGTATCCTGATCATCCAGACAGATTTGACTCCAGGCATCAGCTGCTGTGTAGAACTGGTTTGACTGGTCGCTGTTACTGGGAGGTCGAGTGGAGCGGATTCGTTCATGTATCAGTGAGTTACAGAGGAATCAGGAGGAAAGGAGACAGTGATGACTGTAAGTTTGGATACAATGATCAGTCCTGGAGTCTGAGCTGCTCTGATGGAGGTTACTTTGTCTGTCACAATAAGACGGTAACACACATCTCCTCCTCCTCCTCCTCTGGTAGAGTAGCAGTGTATGTGGACTGTCCTGCTGGCTCTCTGTCCTTCTACAGAGTCTCCTCTGACACACTGATCCACCTCCACACCATCAGCACCACATTCACTGAACCTCTTTATCCTGGGTTCTTGCTCAGGTTCAGTCCTGGTGCCTCAGTGTCTCTGTGTCCTCTTTGGGAGGGAGAGTCTCCTCCTGGTGGAGAACCTTCCTCTCTGCTCACCACATAGTTCAGTCTGTGCAGCTGGTGGAGGTTCATGTGGGTGTAGATGCAGGTGGAGCAGCTGAGGGGTACCTGAGCTGGTCTGGACTCTGGGGGGTCCACAGCTCTCTGGGACTTGAACCAGCTCAGCGAGGTGTGTTTTAATGCTGCTGTGCTCGTTGCCTCTGTGGATGAATCAATAGATCATCAATAGATTTAATTAGGGCTTCATCTTAATCTTTATGTGTCACAATCCCCCCAATAGAAGACTAATGCAGGGGTGGGCAAACTTTTTGACTTGCGGGCCAGAATGGGTTCTAAAATTTGACAGGGGGGCCGGGCAAGAAGCATTTGGACACACAATGTAGTTTATCAAACCCGGGGATTGAAATGTATGGAAAACGGACAAAATTGAAGGTGCAGATTTAATGAAATCAACATTTAGTGGAAAAAGATCAATGGAATCACTTTCAACATTCAGAACATATTATTACCCATTGAAAGAAGGGGGTCTTTGAATTGAGAGCTATGTGCGGCGTGTTAATTAAGCTACTGTACCGCTGCTGTACGTAAATGCGCAAGTTGCTATTTTTTTCAAAACACGGTAGAGAAACTCACATTTCAGTGGGAACAGTGTTGTTGTTCTCCCTTTTTTGCCAGTGCATCAAAGTCTGGAGTTAGTTTTGTTGTGGCGATTCTCAAAATGGATCCGAGGTGTCAGTTAACCGGGATCTGTGACGCCAGCATCTTCTGTGCCGTCCTGCGGAGGTTTGGAAACGTGGCTTCGTTAAGTGAAGCGTAAAAGTCATTCAGTTTAAGAGATTTGAACTTCTCTTTTGAAACGGAGTCAGACTGAAGATCGATCAGCTCCAATTGCAGCTCATGCGGTGCTGTTTCGGCGTCTTGTGACAGGGGACAGGACACCAGCTGAAGTGACGACGGCAGAATTCTCTGTGCATGTCGTCCAGTGATTTGCAGTATTTCTTCACGTTGCGGGTCAGTGTAGTGGCCAGTGTTGGAAAATGAGCGAAATATTTGTTTGATATTTGCCTGGAGAATAAAATTTGCTTGGATTTGAAAGCTCTCACATTTGTGTACATGTCGTGCACAAACTGATCTTTCCCCTGCAGCTTCACGTTCAGCTCATTCATGTGTGACAATATGTCCACAGCAAACGCAAAGTCAAAAGCCTCATCGCTCAGTTCAGGGAATTCGTCGGAGATCCCATTAGCTCCAAAAATGAACGAATCTCCTCTTCGAGCTCCCACACTCGTTGACACATTTTCCCCAAACAGACACGAGAGTGGTAAAGTAAGTCCTGGTGATCCGCATCGGTTTCCTCTAGGAACATAATGAACTGACGGTGATTAAGTCCCCTTTCTCTTATGAAGTTAACAAGTTTTACAACTGGATCCACAACATAATTAAGCTGCAATACAGACTGATATAATGATGCAGTGAAGAAAACATCCTGGTCAGGGGTTTCTTCTTTCACTTTATCTTGGATTCTTTTCAACAGCCCGACGTTTTTTCCAGTTAAATTTGGCGATCCATCCGTGGTGACACTGGCAAGTTTACTCCAAGGCAGCCTCATTCTCTCGATGACAGCAGACACCTGTTCATATAAGTCCTCTCCTCGCGTTTTCCCCTTCAGCGATTCCATGCTCAAATGCTCCTCCGTTATCTCAAAACTGTCATTTATCTCTCGGATAAAAATTAGGAGCTGAGCCGTGTCTTTCATGTCGTTGCTTTCATCCAGTGCTAGTGAATATAAATTAAAGGACTCTGCCTTTTTGTTTAACTCGCTGACTATATCTTCGTCAATCAGTTCCACACGACGAGTTACTGGCCTGCGTGATAAGCAGATTTTTTCCAACTTGCCTTTGTTTTCCAGACGTAAGAAATCTGCTGTCTCTACCATGCATTCTTTCAAAAACTCGCCTTCGGAGAAAGGCTTGCTAGCCTTTGCTAACTTGTATGCCAACAAAAAACTTGCCTTGGTACTTGACTCTTGAATCGCAGTTTGTCAGTGAAAAAAATTCTGCTGAGTCTGTAAATTATCCGCCAGCCTCCGAGCAGTAGCCGCCCGTTCTTGTGTTGACTGCTTGCTAGCGTAGTTAGCATGCTTTGTGGCAAAGTGACGACTGATGTTGTACTCTTTGAAAACTGCGACCGTTTCTTGGCATATCAGACATACAGCCGTTGATCGGACTTCTGTGAAAAAATATTCTGTTGTCCACTCCTTTTTAAACACTCGGCACTCGGCGTCCGCTTTTCTTTTCTTTGGCCCGCTCATTTTTACCGAAGGGGTGAAATGGCAGCTGGAAAGTTACACTCCAACAAAAGTCTATGTATCTAGAATAGTGCGCCATCTATCGGGGAAACAAGGGTATTGCAGGGAAAGGAAAAATAATGAGGTTTTTACACATCCATGGGTTTTTACTATAATTTGGAAAAGTTTGGCGGGCCGGATTAAAAAGCCTAACCGGCCGTATATATGGCCCGGGGGCCGTAGTTTGCCCATGTCTGGACTAATGTCTCTGTTTGATGAATTTTCCTTATTTAAGTTCTTCACAAAAGCAAGGTGATGTTTTTTCAATGACTGCGATTTTAACTTCAAATATTTTTATTATATTTTATTTTTATTCAGCAAACCTCTGAAGAAAAGCTTTATTGACAGTAACATCAGCTGCTTGTGTTTTTATCAGCGTTATATAATAGTACAACGTTTAGTGCCTCCATGTATCACTTTGGCTTCACAGGAATATAATCGTATGAATGATTGTTAATAAACGACTTATTGGAAACAACTGTCGCCCGACGTCTTTAATGTGAAACCTGATTGATGAGCAGCGTTCTGCTCGTCGCCTCGTGTCATAAACTCTTCTTTCTTCAGCTTTAACCTGAGAAACGAGTAAATGTCGATTACGCAGAAGAATGTTTTTATTTGTATTCATAAATAGTTTTGTGGTGAATCAGATGGTGGCCTGTGAGGGTCAGTTTGGTCTGCAGCTCTTTAGTCACATGACATCCTGTTCCAGCTGTTTGCTTCTTAAAGGACTGTTAATTGTTGATGTAAAGGTTTTAAATTAAGCGTCACAATAAAACGAGATTTACTTGCAATAAGCTTTTAATAGCTGCAATAAGCTCAGCTGAGGGAGAATGTTAATAAAAGAGCTTCATGTTGAATTAAACCAGTCACAGGGGAACGCCATGACGTCATGTGACCCACCTGCCGAGCCAGCTCCTCCCCCAGGAGGACTGCATCCAGCTTCTCCTCCAGCGTCTCCATGAGTTCCAGCAGCAGCTGCAGCAGCTCCACCAGAGACCTGAACCACGAGCAGACTCCTTAGACCACCGCGTCCCACCCGGGATCAGAGGGGACCGGCGGGACCTCACCTGTGCAGGTGGGCCCGGACCGGCAGGTTGGTGCGGCCCAGCGGCCTCAGACCGTGCTGCAGGTGAGCGCAGAACATCTGCAGCACCTGGAACCTGTGAGCCCTAATGATTTCATCCAGACACAAGTCCTTCACCTCTCGCTGTGTCCCATGTGGTCGCCTCCTCCTCCCAGGCAGCGTATCCCAGCATGCAGTGCGGGCTCGATATGGCAGGTTGTGTAATAATGTTGTTCTGTCACTTTTGGAAAATGGCATCGTGGGCTTAAGCAGGCAGAGGACAGTGAAAAGGGGGACTGAATACACTTGCGTAACTTGGACAATGATGTACAGGACAGGGGACAGTTTATTCATTATTATTCAGAAATAACAGTTTCTCAACAGTTTTGGGTTTTAAACCCAAAAACTTTTTTTATTTTTTATTTCTTCTGTTGACTGCTGCTGTAACACTGTAAATTTCTCCATTGTGAGATGAATAAAGGATTATCTTTACTTATCTTATGAGGTGTTGTTATTGTACCCAAACTCCTTGGAGCACAATAAACATCTCACCTTTGAACCAAATAAGAAACTTTGAAAAATACAGTTCAACCAAGAGTTCATGGAGAGCAAATGCGTCATGCAGATACAGAATGTTGAGCAGTCTGTAATATTTGCTATTCAGTTTTTTATGTGACTGTTTCCATTAATAAGCTTCAGAAAGCATCAGTCACTTTGACTGATTGAAGCGCGTCCGCAGGAAAATCTAACAATTATTAAACCTACTCTGCTGGTGAAACCAGGTGAAGACGTGTCTCAGTGTCTGAGGACAGCAGAGACAGAAGGACACAACAGCAATGAAGCGAGACACTGTGCAGCACCGCTTGTCCCCGTGCTGGAAGGAGTATCTGGGCTGCAGAGCTTGGACGAGGACACACGGAGACACTGTCTCACCCACTTCCACCAGAAGCCATCACGTGGTGACCTGACGGGACGGCAGGTGATCTACCTTTGCCAGGTAAAATGGGGGGGCGAGTCACATCCGGGTATTACGACCGTTCTCGACCACGAGCGGACTTTGGAACTGGAACAGTACTCAGGATGTGACTGTTAATGTTTAACGAGTCCACGAGACCAAAGTCCACACAAGGACGCGTATTGAGGAAGGACCACGGGACGCAGTTCGTTTTCCTCCAACGCAGGTATTGTTGCTGTTATTACTTGTTACTGCGTGTTTCACACATCAAATCTACTCTACATATTCTCACCGAGCTGCTGATCTTCTGTTTTTATGCCAAATGGTTTAAATTGGATAGAATCGATCTGCTTCTTTCACTAAGAAAGAGTGTGAAGGTCGATCCGCTCCGCAGCTGCTGCTTCATTTCCGCTTATTTCATAAATGTTACGTTCTAACTTGATCTCTAGCTTTTAATGTCCAAATGACGGGAACTTTAAACGGATTATGAAACAATTGATACTATCAATACTAAATACTTAAATGTGAAGAAAGGAACCGTATCAGAACCTGTCTTTTTGAAAAGGGAACTGTGGTGTAGTGAATAACTAGACGAGGCCTTCCTTTCTCACGGCATCAGCAACATGATCGACAACGATAACACCAGCTACTATTTGAGGTAAACTTCGACAGAAAGTCCTCCTAAACTTTATATTTCTGATTCTGATTAGCAGAATGCTAGCGTGTTCCGGCCAACAACGGCCCAACCTGTAAGAAATCGAAAGGACATAAGTACTCATTCATTCGACTTTTGGCCTATAATCCATATTGATCTTGCGGAATCAACAATAAAATCT
>CM037931.1:946500-955530 GCA_021346845.1 Apeltes quadracus | reverse complement strand
GCAGGAGGAGCTGGCTGAGCGTCTGCAGAGCAGTAAGAGGATTCCTCTAAAGACTCACATGCTGATGAATGAGACCTTCACTGATGTCTCAAGAGATGGACAGAATATATTCATGGAGTCATTCTCTGAGGAAAGGACATGTTGAAATCTACTCATTGATCTTCTCTGTTGTCTTCATTCAGGACTTTTTGCTGCTGCAGATTGTCAGCGTGAACTCAAATCCAACCTGAAGAAGAAGTTCCAGTGTGTGTTTGAGGGGATCGCTAAAGCAGGAGGCCCAACCCTTCTGAATGAGATCTACACAGAGCTCTACATCACAGAGGGAGGGACTGCAGAGGTCAATGAAGAACATGAGGTCAGACAGATTGAAGCAGCATCCAGGAAACCAGCCAGACCAGAAACAACCATCAGACAAGGAGACCTCTTCAAAGCCTCAGCTGGAGGAGAGGAACCAATCAGAACAGTGATGACTAAGGGAGTGGCTGGCATCGGGAAAACAGTCTTAACACAGAAGTTCACTCTGGACTGGGCTGAAGACAAAGACCACCAGGACCTACAGTTCACATTTCCATTCACCTTCAGAGAGCTGAATGTGCTGAGAGAGAAGAAGTTCAGCTTGGTGGGACTCGTTCATCACTTCTTCAGTGAAACCAGAGCAGCAGGAATCTGCAGGTTTGAAGAGTTCCAGGTTGTGTTCATCTTTGACGGTCTGGATGAGTGTCGACTTCCTCTGGACTTCCTCAACAATGAGATCCTGACTGATGTCACAGAGTCGGCCTCAGTGGATGTGCTCCTCACAAGCCTCATCAGGGGGAAGCTGCTTCCCTCTGCTCGCCTCTGGATAACCACACGACCTGCAGCAGCCAATCAGATCCCTCCTGAGTGCGTTGGCATGGTGACAGAGGTCAGAGGGTTCACCTGACCCCCAGAAGGAGGAGTACTTCAGGAAGAGGTTCAAGAGATAAGAAGCAGGCCAGCAGGATCATCTCTCACATGAAGACCTCACGTAAGCCTCCACATCATGTGCCACATACCAGTCTTCTGCTGGATCACTGCTACAGTTCTGGAGGAGGTGTTGAAGACCACAGAGGGAGGAGAGCTGCCCAAGAGCCTGACTGAGATGTACATCCACTTCCTGGTGGTTCAGTCCAAAGTGAAGAAGGTGAAGTACGATGGAGGAGCTGAGACGGATCCACACTGGAGTCCAGAGAGCAGGAAGATGATCGAGTCTCTGGGGAAACTGGCCTTTGATCAGCTGCAGAAAGGAAACCTGATCTTCTATGAGTCCGACCTGACAGAGTGTGGCATTGATATCAGAGCAGCCTCAGTGTGCTCAGGAGTGTTCACTCAGATCTTTAGAGAGGAGAGCGGACTGTACCAGGACAAGATGTTCTGCTTCGTCCATCTGAGTGTTCAGGAGTTTCTGGCTGCTCTTCATGTCCATCTGACCTTCTTCAGCTCTGGTGTCAATCTGCTGTCAGAAGAACAAACAACCCTCAGGCAGTCTAAACGCTCTAAACCCAAACCTGAACCAAAGCGTCTTTACCAGATTGCCGTGGACGAGGCCTTACAGAGTCCTAATGGACACCTAGACTTGTTCCTCCGCTTCCTCCTGGGTCTTTCCCTGGAGACCAATCAGAGTCTCCTACGCGGTCTGCTGACACAGACAGGAAGTCGCTCAGAGACCAATCAGGAGACAGTCGAGTACATCAAGGAGAAGATCAGTGAGGATGTGTCTCCAGAGAAAAGCATCAATCTGTTCCACTGCCTGAATGAACTGAATGATGATTCTCTAGTGGAGGAGATCCAACGGTCCCTTAGATCAGGACGTCTCTCCACAGAGGAACTGTCTCCTGCTCTGTGGTCAGCTCTGGTCTTCATCTTACTGTCATCAGAAGAAGATCAGGAGGTGTTTGACCTGAAGAAATACTCTGCTTCAGAGGAGGCTCTTCTGAGGCTGCTGCCAGTGGTCAAAGCCTCCAGCAAAGCTCTGTAAGTACAGTAGAGAGTTAGATTCATACATCATGACTTAAACATGCTGCCATCTTTTCTACTTTGTGGTTCATCTTTTCTTCATCGTTGTCTCTTCAGGCTGGACGGCTGTAAGCTCTCAGAGAGAAGCTGTGAAGCTCTGTGCTCAGTCCTCAGCTCCCAGTCCTCTAGTCTGAGAGAGCTGGATCTGAGTAACAACGACCTGCAGGATTCAGGAGTGAAGCTTCTGTCTGCTGGACTGGAGAGTCCACACTGTCACCTGGAGACCCTCAGGTCAGGATTCAACTAATGTCCATTTGGTGTCTTTATTTCTGACTTTCAGAAGATGCTTTCTTCTTGCATGATTTAAATCAAATATGTATATTCCATGTATGAACATGTGGTAGTTTATTTTCAATATGATGTTAAAATATATAAATATTGGAGACTAATCATACAGAGTGGACATTAGTGGGTGTTTGGTTGTGACTGGAAACCAGTCAGTAACCATGTCCATGTGACCCCTCAGTACTCAACAGTATTTCAGTCCTGCAGTGACCTTCCAGCCCTCACAGCTCCCTCAGATCATGTGACGTGTGTGTTGTTTTGTGTGTCTGCAGGCTGTCAGGCTGTCTGATCACAGAGGAAGGCTGTGCTTCTCTGGCCTCAGCTCTGAGCTCCAACCCCTCCCACCTGAGCGAGCTGGACCTGAGCTACAACCATCCAGGAGACGCAGGAGTGAAGCTCTTCTCTGCTGCACTGGAGGATCCTCACTGCAGACTGGAGACTCTCAGGTATGAAGACCATCAGTCTGTAGAGGAGGGAGAGCTGGAAACCTTTTCTCTGTCCCACTGTCAGCCTGGTTAATAAGACCCAACACACCAAGCTGACCTCAAACCAGCAGAGACTCATCAGACTGTTTGTGTCCCACATGAGAGCATCAATACAGACAGAAGTAGTGAGGAAGAGTAGCCAGGATGAGCCTACACAGGGAGGAAGGTGATGAAAGGCTTGTTTCTCTGCAGCCTTGTCTTGTTGTTAGAAGAGAGGACGCTGGTGCATCCTGACACGTTGATGACATCATGGTGGGTTGATGTGAGTCAACGTCGTCACGCTGCAGGTTTGTGGCCTCTTATCAAACAACACTTGGATGTGTAGATGCTGGTCATCTGCTGCAGTGTGAGTTGTCCTTTAGTCCAGACGTTCTTATTAAAAGACAAACAGTCAAAGAAACAATCTGTTCAAAGCGTCTTGATGGATCATCACAGGAGGAATGTTTGGTGTTTAAAGGAGTCCAGCTTCTCCTGGTTTTGGTGCTTTGCACTGAGAGCCAGTTCCCTGGATGATAAGTTGGACTTGTTGGAACTAGAGGTGACAGTCGGCCACAGACGCTCAGTGAAGAACCAGCAGCTGATGGTGGACCTGGTGTGTCAGAGCCCAAAGAGGTTCGTTCAGGACTGGACCAAAGTTCTAGGGGACTCAGGCAGAGCTCTGTGGCTGCAGACCCACCTGAGCTGGAACATCTTCACCTGCAGACGACAGGAGATAGAAACTGAACCAAACAAAGTTCAATAATAAATCAGACATGTCATGTTGTATTGCACACTTTTATTTCTAAGTAATGTCATCAGAACAACATGGGAGGCTCTCTGAGAGACTGCAGGTTCACACACAGGATGTAAATGTGTTCTCTGTTCCTTCTGAACAGGAACCAGGAGAAACGTAAGTCCGTTGTCATTGAACACATGATGCCTGATGCAGCTCGTGTTCAGTAGTGAGGCTCCCTGTTAGTGAGGGAAAGTGGTCCAGCACCAAGAAATGACTTTCAGTCTGTAAAGAATGTGGATTTCCTTCCATTGATGCAGGTTGAGCAGTTACACAATGAATAAACTCCTAACGTCCACTTTTTATCCGTTACTCTACATTTTGAGCCGCTGCTGAGACACACGAGGTCATTTACGTTTCACGTGATGAAGAACTTCTCCTCTTCATGTGAACAACATGAGCAGCAGGAGAGAACCTCCTTCCACAGGTGAAGATGTTGTTCTTCACACTGTGAGTCTGCAGGTCGTGTCCATGTGAACATGAAGGACAAAGCTGTGTGTGTGAGAGTGATGTAATGTCCATGTCTCCATGCTGCTCTGACCCCCCCTCCTCCTTTCAGGGTGGAGCCTGATGGAGGCCGATGGATGACACCAGGTCTGAGGAAGTGTAAGTGATTCATCACACTGTGACATCACTCATTCACCTCTGTGATGTCATCATCAGCGTGTCAGTAGATGAACACATGATTAATAACTGCAGCTGTATTGTGTCTTGTTCTCTCATCAGATTCCTGTGAACTCACAATCGACACAAACACAGTAAACGGACACCTCAAACTGTCTGACAACAACAGGGAAGGTGACACGTGTGAAGAAGAATCAGTCGTATCCTGATCATCCAGACAGATTTGACTCCTATGCTCAGCTGCTGTGTAGAACTGGTCTGACTGGTCGCTGTTACTGGGAGGTCGAGTGGAGCGGAGGAGTTTATGTATCAGTGAGTTACAGAGGAATCAGGAGGAAAGGAGACAGTTATGACTGTAGTTTGGATGACAATGATCAGTCCTGGAGTCTGAGATGCTCTGATGGAGATTACTATTGTCTGTCACAATAAGACAAGTAACATACATCATCCTCCTCCCCTCCTCCTCTGGTAGAGTAGCAGTGTATGTGGACTGTCCTGCTGGCTCTCTGTCCTTCTACAGAGTCTCCTCTGACACACTGATCCACCTCCACACCTTCAGCACCACATTCACTGAACCTCTTTATCCTGGGTTTCTCAGGTTTAGGGTTTGATGCCTCAGTGTCTCTGTGTCCTCTTTGGGAGGGAGAGTCTCCTCCTGGTGGAGAACCTTCCTCTCTGCTCACCACATAGTTCAGTCTGTGCAGCTGGTGGAGGTTCATGTGGGTGTAGATGCAGGTGGAGCAGCTGAGGGGTACCTGAGCTGGTCTGGACTCTGGGGGTCCACAGCTCTCTGGGACTTGAACCAGCTCAGCGAGGTGTGTTTTAATGCTGCTGTGCTCGTTGCCTCTGTGGATGAATCAATAGATCATCATAGATTTAATTAGGGCTTCATCTTAATCTTTATGTGTCACAATCCCCCCAATAGAAGACTAATGTCTCTGTGTGATAAATTGTCCTTATTTGTGTTCTTCATAAAAGCAGTGATGTTTTGTCAAAGTTGTTTGTAATGATGAAATAAGTCAAATATGAATGAATGTGCGATTTTAACTTCAAATATTTCCAAATCTGTTACATGAAATATAATTTGACATAATCAGTTTGTTCCCTTTGAAAGCTTCAGCAAACCTCTGAAGAAAAGCTTTATTGACAGTAACATCAGCTGCTTGTGTTTTTATCAGCGTTATATAATAGTACAACGTTTAGTGCCTCCATGTATCACTTTGGCTTCACAGGAATATAATCGTATGAATGATTGTTAATAAACGACTTATTGGAAACAACTGTCGCCCGACGTCTTTAATGTGAAACCTGATTGATGAGCAGCGTTCTGCTCGTCGCCTCGTGTCATAAACTCTTCTTTCTTCAGCTTTAACCTGAGAAACGAGTAAATGTCGATTACGCAGAAGAATGTTTTTATTTGTATTCATAAAGAGTTTTGTGGTGAATCAGATGGTGGCCTGTGAGGGTCAGTTTGGTCTGCAGCTCTTTAGTCACATGACATCCTGTTCCAGCTGTTTGCTTCTTAAAGGACTGTTAATCGTTGATGTAAAGGTTTTAAATTAAGCGTCACAATAAAACGAGATTTACCTGCAATAAGCTTTTAATAGCTGCAATAAGCTCAGCTGAGGGAGAATGTTAATATGACCTTGTTAAGAAAAGATGAATGAATAAAGGCTTTTATCAATAAGAGGAGAAATCATCAGGTAACACTTGAAATAACAAAGGAGATATGAACCAACGTCTATGAGGATTATTACTTTCACTCTTAAGTGTGTCTACACTGTAATATAAATACCTTTACTCATAATGGTCGTTTATTTATCTCCGTGTTTAGATGTAAAATAACTTTTGGATGAGTTAAGTGGTTTTGTGGTGCAGTTCAGATTGTGACCACGAGGTGTCGCCCTTTACCTTCTCATCGCCTCAGTGACTGAAACACCTTTATTACCATAATCAATACTTCATGAAAACGAAACCTTGTCTTCTACTTATATTACTGCAGTAGAGCCACTCAACCTGAGGGGCGCGACCCTTTAATGGGCCACGTGACTCATCTGAGGGGTCAGGAGGTGACAACATGAAATCTTCTTGAATTAAAGTATAAAGTACCACAGATATTGCAGATTTATACAAGTACTTTTATGTACCAATTTTATTAGTTTACATTTGAATGCCACAAAGACGTTCGTAAAATTGTGTGTTTGAAGCGGTTCTGCTACTTTAGACCAATTTCATTGGTTTGTCGTTTGTGCTGAATGAATTAAATAATATGCAACTTAATATTCGAGCTAGTACTACTACTTCAAACGGTACTAACAAAAGATCAGATGAGCTTCTATGAATCCTTAAAATTCACCTGAAGGAGGATTTAGAAATAAACATTCACACCAGATGTTGGAAAAAAAGAAACTTTATTTGGAAACATATCAGAGTTTTAGAGTTTTTCATTAGTGAAAATGCTTTTTATTTACTATAATACACAGCGGATGGCGTTAGTCAGTAGGTTTGTACACCGGAGCGACTGGATGAGAGCAGATTGTATCAACAACCTGATGAAAGATGAAAAGTTGATTGATTGATGAGAAACACTACAGATTAATCTTTAATTATCTAGCAGCTGCTGACCCCCCCCCCCCACCCCCTCTTCAGTCCAACATCATTAAACCTTTAAAATGCTTTTGTTTGGCCGCGTTCCATTCTGAACACTCGGCTCCTTTGGCCGCGTCCCATTCTGAACACGTGTCTCCTTCAAAGTGACCTTCACAGGTTCCTCTTGTTCAACCTTATTACTAGAATTTAATACAATTAAAAAAGGTCATCTATATCGGCTTGATTCCTTTTCTCCTCTTGTCCTCTCACGTTGTTGATTTCAGGTACGATTATTTTATGATGTAGCAAATTAAAATTCTTTAAAATCTTATGATTCAACTTCTAGAATTGCTGCTTAAAAAGATGACGAACAAATAAAACACAGTTAATTCAAAATCAGCTGACTGGTTTGAGGACAAGGTGACACGTGTCTGAAATGGAACGCACCCCGCTCGATGCTCTGGTGGAGTCGGTCCCCTCGTCGCTTCGTCGAAACACGTTGATCCAACTTTTAGAGGAAGGTCTGCCTGCCGAACTGAGCAATGCATTCTGGGTATTACGTATGTTTTATGAGCTGCAATGTACATGTATGTACATATATGTACATACATGTACATATATATATTTATATATATACATATATATATATTTATATATATATACATATATATATATTTATATATATATACATATATATATATATACATATATATATACACACACATATATGTGTATATGTATATATATATATACATATATGTGTACATGTACATATATGTTTCCGTCCTCTATTTAGGGAAAAGTATTCAACATATGAACCAAACATATGATGATATTAGGAAGTCAATTTCTTGCATGACAGAAATAGGAAGTGAAAATGTGACCGTTGACGCCCCGAAAATAAAGATTCAGAAAAAATTATGCAAATCTGAACACGAGCTCCTGTGGAGCAACAAAGTGTTTCATTTCTTCTTTAAACTTTAAACTTTTCTCACTAAGTTGCAAAAAAACAGACATGCATTTTTTTTTAAGTTTAAGTAACAAAAGCGAAAAAGTGGGAGGCGGCTTCCACGGAGCAATGAGGAGCACGGCCACGCCCCCAAACGGAACCCGACAAGTCATTGCGGCGCAGTGGTCACCTGACCCCCCCCCATGACGCGTCCCGTCAGTCATCGAGGGTCCGGTTTCTGTTTCCCTCACGACTCCCCTCTCTGAAGGGAAGGTAATGTATTGACCCTTTAAGAGGGGTCAAAGTTCACGTACTGTGGGTGTCGGCTTTGCCCCCCCCCCCCCCCTCAAAAAACAAAACATCCACAATTTATATTTTTCTGCGATGAGTTCACAGATTTCACTTCTGAAAGTTGAGCAGCAAGGAGGAGGAGGAGGAGCAGCAGGAGGAGGAGGAGCAAGAGGAGGAGAAAGGTTTCCTTTAGCTGAAATGTTGCAGTCTTTACTTCCCTTTTGATGGACTTGATGGGGAGGGGGGGGGGGGGGTCGTTATCAGAGCTTCACCCTCCGAACAGTTACGGACCAAATCACCCATTTATCTTCCACTAACTTAACAGTCTTATTCTGTTTATTTTAGGGGGGGGGGGGGGGGCGTCGCATCCCAAACTGTGTCAAATAGAAAAATGGCACCGTCCGGTTTTGGTTCTTTTATCCGCGATGAGCCGACGTCACATGAAGGAAGTTCTCCACCTTCGAGCGCCGCCCCCTCCCTTGTATTTCCCAGCATGCCCCTCTCTAGATGAGCGGCTCGTGGTGCAGCGTGTGCTGGATCTGCTGCGGCTGCAGCGGGGGAGGCAGCTGCAGCGGCAGCAGCGCCTCCACCATGCTGTGGCAGTGCTGCGGGGGGGGCCGGGGGGGGCGCGCTCCTCCCCCCCGCCCTCCGCCACCTCGGCGCCGTGGAAGAAGTAGTCGCTCTGCACGATGAAGGCCTCGACCACGGCCTGGTTGAGCTTGGTGGTGGACAGCGTGTCCTTGTTCTCGAAGTCGGGCCTCATCAGCGTCGGCCAGAAGCAGATGGACAGGTTGTCCGCCGTCATCAGGGTGCTCTTACTGTGCTGGCTCACCCTGGGGGGGGGGACAGGTACACACTCACCCAGGAGCCAATCAGGAGCCTCAGAACTCACGTTAACGCGTTAAGTTAAGAAACAAATGAGGAGACAGAAAATATGAAGGAGAGAAAGTCAGAGATGATGAAGATGATGAAGAGTACACAAAGTACTGATTCCGTAAACA
>CM037931.1:931500-939000 GCA_021346845.1 Apeltes quadracus | reverse complement strand
CACCCGTGCGCTCGATGTAGTCCACGCATTTGTCGATGAAGAGCGGGATGGGCCGGTCCGCCGTCACCAGGTTCTGCAGCGGGACGCCAAAGTAGTTGCTCTCCCAGGTTCTCCGGGTGGGGGGGTACAGAGGCTTGGGGGGCTTGGAAGATTTCGGCTAGGAAGGTTTGTGGGTGGGGCAGCAGGAAGGATGGAGAGTATGACGCAGGGGGGAGGACGGGGGAGGAAAGGAGGGGTGAAAAGGAGAAGGGAGAGTCAAGGGAAAATAAGAGGTAGAAAGAAGAGGGGGGAGGAATTGGACAAGCAGAAGACACATGGGAGGAAAGAGGCAGGAGTAGAGACGAGGAGGAGGAGAAGGAGGAGGAGGAAGGCAGTCAGGGACCAGATCAGACGGAGACACCGGAGGGGGGAGGGGGGGGAGGTTCACGTGGGGGAAGATGAGAAGGAAAAAACCAAGACAAGAGACAAAACCGTTATTTGGGACCGAAGCAAAACGAGGCGGCTTTCATGTCGCTCCTCCTCCGCTCAGCTGTGAGCGTCGTCATGCCGACAGCGGCTCGGGACGGCGACCAAACACCTTCCGCTTTGTCCCCTGGGGTCGTCCTCTCGTTGTCCCCCGACAGTTTGACCCGGCACTGTGTAACAGCACCAGTGCTTGTTTGTGTCCTTATGACATGTGATGTAATGTAACCAGAGGAGAATGTTTACTACACAAACATTTTAAATCCAAACCAGATGTTGCAGCTTCTGATGCAGCATTTCAAATGGTGCAACATTAAACATCCATTTTGAGTGCTGCCCACTTTAGAAATGGAGGCATCGTGTTGATGTTTCAGACGTCTAACGCTGCTTGTGTGTGTTTCTGGTTAACTTCTGCGTATTCGTCTTGTTTGTGTTACTCTCTAGTAAAGTGGGTCTGTAAATGCCACATGTGCACGCGTACAGTAATTGTCTTGCATAATAAGGGCTCTCGCTTGTGTGTGTGTGTGTGTGTGTGTGTGTGTGTGTGTGTGTGTGTGTGTGTGTGTGTGTGTGTGTGTGTGTGCGCGCTCTCAGACGAGTCTTCAGAGAGCTGCTGTTTAAGGATAAACGTTAAACCGACACGCTGCTCTACACAATCTGCCCTCATCGACCATCCCGTGTGCCGGACTCCGCTCACCTTCTTGGGCTCCTTTGGCGTCTTGGGCGTCTTCTTCTTCTTCGTCTTCTTGTCCTCCTGCTCGGGGTCCGAGGTGATGGCGGGGTTGTCTATGCCGCCCTTCCAGGGGTCGGCGGGGGAGAGCAGCGGGTCCTCCTCGCTGCCCCGGTGGGCTCTTCCCTTTTTCTTCTTCTGCGTGGCGGGGCCCGACTCCTCCCCGTCGCTGTCCGACTGGAACCGCCTCTGGTAGGCTTTGGTCTTGCTGAAGAGAATTTTAGAGCGATGTTTGTATTTCGACGGCCGCCGTCCCGCCTGAGGCTTCCTGTCGAACCCGTTCTCCTCGTCCCCTCCCCCGTGGAGGCCGTGCAGCCCGCCGAAGGAGTTCCTTATTTTGACCAGGCGGCTGTGCGCGTCGTCGGGCACGGCGTATATGTCGTCGTTGTGCAAGGCCCTGGACCTCAGCAGGGTGTCCACGGGGTCCGCGTAGTTGTCCGACGCCTCCACGTCCTCGCCGGCGTGCGTCGGGCCGCGCTGCACCCTGCGGTTGCTGCGCATGCCGGCCTCGATGGTTTTGAGCAGGTTGGGGTCCAGCTTCTTGACGTTGGGCTTGGGGAGCAGCGGTTTGGGTCGGACGGGCGGCGGCACCTTGTGGTTGCGCTCGTGCTCCCCGACGGGCGTGCTGTGGACCGGGTACTCGTTGCCCTCCAGGTCGATGCGGTACTTGGCCCGCTCGCTGGGCGTGGGCAGAAGCTGGACGTCGTCGCCGATGGGGCTGTACGGCGGGGGGGCCTCGTTGTCGTCGTCGGACTCCGGGTAATAGCTGTGGTAGGCGGGGGAGTGGCTGTGGGGCGAGGTGGGGAAGACGTCCTCGCTGGCCCCCGTGGTGCCCTCGCGCGACGAGCTGTCGAACAGGAAGGCGCTCTCGATGTGGGGCTTCTTCTCCAGCACTTCGTTGAAGAAGGGCGTGAAGACCTCCGTCTGCCGGTGGTACTGCGACAACGAGTAGAGCGCCGTGAACTTGGCGGCGATCTCCGTGGCGATGTGCTCCCCCTCCGTCATCAACTCCTTGATGGCGTCGTTCTCAAAGAAGTCCGCCTGGCTGTCCGTGATGGCCACCATCTGCACGGGGATCACGTCCTGCACCTCGGCCAGGAAGGCCCGCAGGGTCGCCATGGAGGCCTTGCGCTTGGCGGAGTAGACCAGGATGTAGCCGTGCACCAGTTCGTCTTTGCGGACGCCGATGGCGGTGTGGTAGGAGAGGACGGAGACCTGGATCCTCCGCCTGCTGTCCCCGATGATCTTGTCCAGTATCAGCGTGTTGCTCTGGCCCGGTTGGCCCGCGCTGCAGCAATGCGAGTCCAGGAAGGGCGAGAGGATGAGGTCCACGCTGAAAGGGTCCCAGCACATGGCGCACATGACTATCCGGAGGTCCGTCTCCGACATGTCCTTGATGGAGGGCAGCGGGGCCATGACGTCAAAGTTGTGCTTCAGCCCGTCCAGCGCCGCACGGAGGCCCTGCTTGATTTGGAACTCGGTGAATTTCCGCGGGAAGGCGCCGGAGGGGATGTCGACGAAGGTGCACTGCAGCTTGTTGGCCAGCTGCTGGCCCTGGTGCCTCAGGATGGGGATGTTTTTGCAAACGCTGTCTCTCTGGTTCGCCAGGATGAGAATGAAAGGAAGCGGCGGAGCGAACCTGTCCCGCCGGCTCTGCGCCATCTCCGCTCGGATCCTGCCCACGCAGTCTCCGATGCAGTTCAGGGACTCGATGGAGTTGAAAACGCAGAAGCAGCCGTGCGGCTTGAAGGTGGCGACCCACGTGTGGCTGAAGAGCAGCGTGGAGTTGACGTCCACGGCCAGAAGCTCCAGCTCGTAGATCTTTCCGTCCAGGGTGTACTCGTCGTCTGTGGACTGAGCTCGGATCTCGTTGGCCAGCTCCTGCGAGAGGCCCTCCCTTCCCAGGAGGCAGAGGTTGATCTTATCCACGTTGGCGCTGTTATAGTAGAGATTAGAGCGCCCGTGGTCGAGCTGCACCAGCCTGTTGGCTAAAACCTGCTCCACTTTCAGATCCACACAGTTCTGCCCACTCAGGCACGTCTCCTTCGTGGGATGGTAAACAAAGCCGATGTGTTTGAGGAGCAGAGACTCTCTATCTGGGGCAAGCTTCTGCAGTGCTCGGTATCTGGGCTCCTCATTCAGCACGCAGTGGATTTCGCTCATCTTGTCACAGCTGGGGGTGGCGTTCAGATCCAAGTCGTAGAACAGCTCGGCGTGTTCAAAAAGCATTTCCTGGAAATCCTCCTTGGCCCGTTCGACTATTTCCTGCTGGTGTCTACAGTAAACATCCCTCCTATCTGATTCTGTGATGTACTTGTAGGCCTCGTCCTCCATCACAAAGCACATGACTTCCTCCCAAGGCTGCCCCGCGCTGATGAAGTGAACCCTCTCCAGCGTCTTCTTGAACCGCTCCTTCATCTCCACCCGTCTCTTCTCAGAGAGCAGGTGCTGCACGTGGTTGCGGTAAATCCTCTCTCCGTCCGGCGTGTCCAGGAGGTCGAAGGGGATCCTGCGGTCGCTCACGGCTATGTGGTCCGTCTCGTCCCAGGGCGTCTGTTCCAGAACCACGAACCAGTACTGGAAATCGGGCCGGTTCCGGATCACGGTCTGCGCCTCGGGCCAGGAGAGGTGTTCCACCTCCTCCAGGTTATTGAGGAGGTTGTTCAGGGTTTTCGGCAGCGTCGTCAGGTACTCCTCCCGCCGCCGCTTGATGTGCTCCTGCTTCAGCTGGGCGACGTGCTTGGTGAACATGTTGCGCGCTTTCCTGGAGCCCTCCAGGGTGATGAAGTCGTCGTAGTCGGGTTGGCCCTTCATGTTATTGATCACCGTTTTCCACGTGATGTGGTAGTCCCTCACGTTGTGAACTATCAATTTCTCAAATCTGTCCGTCACCGAGGCGACGAGCTGCCGTTGGACTTTATAGGCCTCCAGGTAGGACACGGTTTTGGGCTTCCCTCTCGTTTTATCCAGCTGCTGGATGAGGGCGTTGAAGCAGACCTCGGCGTTGACGTTGGAGCGCGCCGACGTCTCGATCAGCAGCAGGTTCTTCTTGCCGGCGACGAAGGTCTGCAGGTCCCTCAGGTGCTGCTCCACGCACTCGTCACACTTGGTGGCGGCGACCACGATGGGCTTCTTCGACTTGACGATGTGGGAATAGAGGCTGTTGACAAACTTCATTTGGTCGTCGAACTTCCTGTTGCAGCCCTTGCTGACGTCGATGCAGAGCACGAAACCGTCGATGTTGAGCTTCCCGTCGGGCATCTGCTTCTGGTCGAAGTCCTGCTCCAGGCCCAGCTGGTCCGTGCAGATGTACATGAGCTTCTCCGCCGACTGGAGCTTGGTGGCCGCCGCCCGCTTGGTGTACGGCTGCAGGTTCGTACTCCGATGAGGAAGAAAAGTCTGGTCATCGATGAACTCCGTCTGTTCGATGACCTGTATTTTACAGTCCAGCCCGTCGTCCCCTCGATGGGACACCTCCCCCCAATACAGGAAGTGGTCATTGTTAACAACACGCCCCCCAAAGTCTATGGTGCTCAGCACCGAGGTGTGCTCCGAGTAGTAGCCGTCCGCATCGGGGCGGATGTACCGGTTGCACAGGCAGGACTTGCCCACGCCGCAGTTTCCCTTCTCCTTCTCCGTCCCCGAGAGGCCGACCACGCTGACGGCGAATGACGGGGGCCGCGCATCCTTGTTCCTGGCCATTATATCCCCCCACTCATCGCTAGCTCGGTCACTTCCAGGAAAAGGGTCAAGTTATCATTCCAGTTCTGCTCATCAGTGGTACAGAGGCACATTCATCCTGCTTTCCCCTCGGTAGTGGTAAACCCCCCCCCCCCCCCCTCCCAGATTCCACTGTGTCTCTCTCAGCTTCTATCCTGCCTCTTCTTTAAGCTGGGATCTTCTCCGTCCATCACCTGCCTGCAAGACACGGAATGTACAATTAGGAAGAGATAAAAGGCAGCACAAACAACAACATGTTGGCACCGATACTTCCGTCTCCTTATCATGCATAATGTAATTAGCTTCATGTTTTGCCCCCCCGGGGGGGCATAACTGTGTGCACGCTCTGTGAATTTAAAACAACAAATCCCACGTGTTAATCAGGCATCAACCAGTTATCAGGAAATTACACAAAAGGTGCACATTATCACACCTGAGCAGGACCAAGTAATCCCTGTTAAACAGTAATAGTTCAATAAAAAAGGGTTTTAATTTAAAACAAAATTAGCGCTGGTCTCAGAACACTGGCGTAACAAGTGGGACATTTTAAATGCGATGATTGTTAAAAACTGCAGCTATTGAACAGAAAACGAATCGTGAGCATACGACGTATGTATGAGGAAAAAAGGGAGAGCAACTCAATCATTGTCACAGAGAAAAAGAAGCTCTTTGAGGAGGCAAGATAAAAATGGCATGCGACTCCGGCCCTTTCACGGCCACTGACCTAGAAATGATTTGCTTCCCTGCGAGAATGAAACAAGAGCAAATAAATCAGTTCACGGATCCGCCATCGTCGGCACGACCCGCGGCTACGTGATTAGGCCTAAACGCGTAATCCCGATTACTCGGCCCGCCGCTCTCCCAATACATTTTGCACGAAACTCTGTGCCCGAATATTAATCCTAATTGGCGGTTTTTGGTTATCGGAGGAATTGAATCAGCACGCTTCTTGCTCACGATCCGTTCCACACTAACCACAAGTGGAGTTAAAGCGTTTCCCTGTTGATCAACCCGTCGTGCACCAACTGGAACGCCGGTATCTGATGCCGCGCGGCCACAGTCAAATGAGGCCGCTGAGCGACGGCCGCAGGCTCGAGTGCAGCCCTTGTGTGAGCTGGGAGCCGATGATGTCACCTGGGCGGGTGGGGGGGGGGTGGGGGGGTTGATTCGTACGAGGACGTTAGACTTTTGTGAGTTGGCCTTAAGAAATGTGCGAGTCTACGAGGACGAGGACACAGGTGGACCTACTCTCCACTACATCGGAGAAATCTGGGAAATTACCTGGAGGAAACGTTGCGTCAGTTAATCTGTAAGTGGGAGCGGCGCGTCCCTCAGACGCACCGACCAGCAGGTCCGTCGGGTTTTCAAAGACACAACGGTTTCCGTGAACCACACCTGACACAAGCAGGAGGGGGGGGGGGCAAAGTTCACCTGGGCTGGTGTACAGGCGAGGCGCTGTGCATGTGCAGGTGTAAGTGGCACCTTCACAGGTGAGGTATTTCCTGTTGTCCTGGTTCACTGATACACATCCAGTCCAAAGTGAAAGCAGGTTTATGGAACGTGCACAACGACAATTAAGCGGATTCCGATTTGTATCAATAATCTTCAAAACAATCCTGAATATATCCAGATTATCGCAGATTGCGTTCCTGTGGTCCATCGCGCCCGCTGTCAACAGCGAGGGGCGACACCCGACTGAATGAATACTCACCTGTATGGGGGGAAAAGAGGGGGGGGGGGGCACTGACAGTCTACTGTACAAGAAACCCCCGACTACGATGTGAATAGATCAAATTAGCCTCGTGCATCATGATTAGTGTGTTCGCTGAGCGGCTGCGGGGGGGGGGGGGGATTAAGGTATCACTTGGCGAGCTGCTTTTAGAGATGACTAAACGCGCTTAAGCCTGAAACACAACAGAAGGCACCGGCGGCTCGGTGGGCTTTACTTTTGGTTTCTTTTGAATAAACCGGTTTGGTTTTTTTGTAGAAAGGAGGCCGGTCCACTTTAAACGAGGCCCTCGCTCGCTTATGTGTCCCCAGGACCAGATCTGTGAGAGACACTGTCCTCCCACAGAAGAGACGAGTCCAGACTTAAGCAGAAAGACAAACTGCTTTCTGTTAAGCAGAGAGAAACAAAGTGTCCTCCAACCTTACAATCTTTGCCCCGAACGAGATCCAACAGGCCCCACTTTTTATTAATGTAGCGTCACGTCATCACTTTCTGTTGTGTAATTTGTCTTTAAGTGCAAAGCTGCCATCACGATACAACGTGGAATACAGGTATGCACCGTGCCGTAGTTAGACATTTTCTTTATCTAGACTCACCGGCTTCGTCGCTGCAAACATCTTTTATTTTATCGGCCACTTTCTGATCAAAACGTAAAAAGCACCCAGCTGGTGCTTGTTGGTAAACAACTTCCATCCTCCCCCCCCCCCCCCCCCTCTCATCCTGAGGTACGATGACGATGTGAGAAGCGGTTCAAAGGCCCACTGAACACGACCAGAACTCCTAGAGTCATACTCAATATCCAACACGTGACTGGATGCCGATGTTAAACTGGACGCGGATCAAAGGGACAAGAAAAGAC